>JAGFBZ010002349.1:0-178246 GCA_018398805.1 Hirundichthys speculiger
AATTCTGTCCATAAAAGTAATGAACAGAATCGGTGACAAAGGGCAGCCTTGGCGGAGTCCACTCTCACTGGAAAAGAATCCGACTTACTGCCGGCAATGCGGACCAAACTCTGGCACCGGTCGTACCAGGACGACACCCGTACCGGGAGTCCGGCACCCCATACCCGAAGCACCCCCCAAGGAATCCCCGGGGAACACGGTCGAACGCCTTCTCCAAGTCCACAAAACACATGTAACTGGTTGGGCGAACTCCCATGCCCCCTCCAACCCTGAAGAGGGTGTAGAGCTGGTCCAAGTTCCACGGCCGGGACGAAAACCACACTGAATTGTCTCCTCATATCCGAGATTCGACTATCCGACGGACCCCCTCTCCAGGACCCCTGAATAGACCTTCCCAGGGAGGCTGAGGCAGTGTGATCCCTGTAGTTGGAACACACCTCCGGTCCCCCCTTTTTAAAGAGGGGGACCACCACCCCAGTCCTGCCAATCCAGCGGTACTGTCCCCGACATCCACGCGATGCCGCAGAGGCGTGTCAACCAAGACAGCCCCTCAGCATCCAGAGCCTTGAGGAACTCCGGGCGGATCTCATCCACACCCGGGGCCCGGCCACCGAGGAGCTTTTTAACCACACCTCGGCAACCTCAGCCCAGCGATAGGAGAGTCCATCCCAGAGTCCCCAGACTCTGCCTCCTCATTGGAGGACGTGTCGGCGGGATTGAGGAGGTCTTCGAAGTATTCCCTCCACCGATCCACAACGTCCGAGTCGAGGTCAACAGCTCCCCATCCCCACTGTATACAGTGTTGACGGAGCACTGCTTCCCCTCCTGAGACGCCGGATGGTGGACCAGAATTTCTTCGAAGAAGCCGTTCGGAAAGTCGTTCTCCATCCATGGCCTCTCCAAACTCCTCCCATGTCCGAGTTTTTGCCTCAGCAAACCGCCGAAGCCGCGTTCCGCTTAGCCTGCCGATACCTGTCAGCTGCCTCCAGAGTCCCACATGCCAAAAAGGGCCTTATAGGACTCCTTCTTCAGCTTGACGGCATCCCTCACTGCTGGTGTCCACCAGCGAGTTCTGGGATTGCCGCCGCGACAGGCACCAACGACCTTACGGCCACAGCTCCGGTCGGCCGCCTCAACAATAGAGGCCCGGAACATAGCCCACTCGGACTCAATGTCCCCTGCCTCCCTCGGAACATGATCGAAGTTCCGCCGGAGGTGTGAATTAAAGCTCCTTCTGACAGGTTCCTCTGCCAGACGTTCCCCAGCAGACCCTCACAACACGTTTGGGCCTGCCAGGTCTGACCGGCATCCTCCCCCACCATCTGAGCCAACCCACCACCAGGTGGTGATCAGTTGACAGCTCCGCCCCTCTCTTCACCCGAGTGTCCAAGACATGCGGCCGCAAATCCGACGATACGATTATGAAGTCGATCATCGAACTGCGGCCTAGAGTGTCCTGGTGCCAAGTGCACATGTGGACACTCTTATGCCTGAACATGGTGTTCGTTATGGACAGTCCATGGCGAGCACAGAAGTCCAACAACGAAACACCACTCTGGTTCAGATCGGGGGGGCCCTGCCTCCCAACCACACCCCTCCAGGTCTCACTGTCGTTGCCCACGTGAGCATTGAAGTCCCCCAGCAGAACGAGGGAGTCCCCAGATGGAACATTCTCCAATACTCCATCCAAGGACTCCAAAAAGGGTGGGTACTCTGAACTGCTATTTGGTGCGTAAGCACAAACAACAGTCAGGACCCGTCCCCCCACCCGGAGGCGGAGAGAGGCTACCCTCTCGTCCACCGGGGTAAACCCCAATGTACAGGCGCCAAGTCGGGGGGCAATAAGTATGCCCACACCAGCTCGGCGCCTGTAGATCTATACAGTACAATTTAATCCATTAATAATTAAATACAAAATAAAACAATAGTAAATCGTATAAATGGTGGCCAAATGCTGGATTAAAACATTTTTAACAGTCATTGATCAATGTACAGTGTAGTTTAGATTTAGAAACGGCTAGTCTAAAACTTTCATTTAGACCAGTGGTAGAACGATTTTAGCCCAGACGTCTAGGGACCGTTAGACGTTTATTAGACATTTATTAGACGTCTTTTAGACCGAAAAATATGTTACATCTTACTTGTGAAAAGTAATCCCCTGAGCCCTGCTTCTGATGGTCCGCCGATTGGAGCAGGAATATCCCACACAATGTTCAGGCATGTTCTCTCACTTGTGCTGCGACTCGACGTACGGTAATACTACTACGGTTATAATCCCAGAGGATGACCGGTCCAAGATGGCCGCCGCATTTCTCGTTCCAAACAGCCAATGCGGCGTCTATCTCTATATATGTCTATGCAGTGGACTGTGAGTACGAACGCGCCCTGCCGGCGGCCATCACCAAGCCCCATCATCCATCCCTTTAAATACTGTGTGGAACTGTGAGTACGCAAACTTTAAGCACGTGCCTTTTTATTTGTTGCTTGTAATTAAGCGAAACGGCCATTTGGTTTGAGGCCCCAACGCACCCAAGCCACGACTCAGGCCTGCAACGGAGGTTGGGTCAACTTGTTAACACTGTTGCAAGGTGTGTAGGTGTGAGAGTGTGTGTGGGCCCACATTATTATTGGTTATTTTATTTTAAGAGTAACATTTTGTTAGTTCTACAGTTTCCCGTGAAAACTATACTTGAAATTGGGTGTTATTTCTGTTAAATTTATTTTTGTTGCTGAACCCGATATATTTTTGTTATGTATTTTTAAACTGATAATAACCATACTAAAGTTGGGCCGTTGCAACTTAAATATTGTGTGGTGTTGAATTTTTGGAGTTCACGGTATATGTAAAACACATTTTAAGGGAATATCAGGAGGATATAAAACAAGAGAACTCAGGTCCCGTCCATAGGTACGTGAGACGGGTGTTACAGTAGTATTTAATAAACTGCTGTTTAATATGTTAATAAACATCAGATCTGCTCCATGTGATGCTCCATTCTTACTGGTTACTTCAGTGCGGCTCCATCTAGTGGCGTAGATGTGTAACTACAACTGAGAAGTCTAGACCTCGATTATAAGACGACTACTGTTTTTGAGAATATGATTTCTAGAATAAAATATCGTCCTTCATTCAGGCCAATACGGTAATTGACATCACACATCTGGATACTTTGACCCAATGTTGCCATTTTTGTATCTCAAGCTTCCCAGTACAGTCCTGGTTGTTCTTCCGTTCTAGCGCAGTCATGTGTTCACATGTTACTAACTTTAGTCGTCAGAAAGACACAAAAATCTTCAGAGAAAGACGCCCAAACGCAGCAGAAGGCAAAAAGAAAAAAAAAAGTGGCGGTATGTGAAAGTGCTTGATGTCCAATCTTGATCTTGTTATGTGAGAAAGTAGCACCATCTGGCAGAATCAACCAGTACAGACAGCTAAAAAAAAGGATTATATACACACCATGTGTTGAAGCCTGACATTTTTAATATGTTTTTAAAGACAAAAGTGCCTAAACTTTAGAGGAATTGAAGACCTACAGGGATGTGTTACATCCAGACAATTCAGTAAATTCCCCCCCAAAAGGTTTCCTCAATACATTTAGCCAAGACCTACATGTTTCACTGAGTCTAGAGTTACTGTCGTCCATATAATGTCAGGAGAAATGGGTGGCGTCCATCCATGGTAGTCATGGTGACCAATCTCTATCTTCAGGATTCCAAATGGGATCCTTTTAATTTTTCTCAATAGTGACTTTAATGGCAATTTCAGCCTTAAAAAAGCTCAGTTTAGTGCTCGATGGCAATAACTACACAGTGGCCACGGTTACATGATGTTTTTTAATTCGAAATTAATTATTCGGAATTAAATAATTCGGAATTAAATAATTCCGAATTAAACTATTTTCCTTCGAGTTTACATGGAAATAGTAATTCCGAAATGAGGTTTACATGGAAAACACGTTTGTTCGGCTTTATCCAATTCCGCTTAAGGTCTGGGGGTTGGGAAGGGTTCTGATTGGATGGGGGGGGGACGTCTTTACGTCTACCGGAAGAAAACAAACTTAGCAACAACTCGGTTAGCAACAACATTCCACTTATTTTTGACCTGGGTGGCGTCTCTATCTGTGAAACCTCCTTCATTTAACCTGGCCGCTACAACTTTGAAAAACTCACAATTTTTATGTTTCCTGCCATCTGTTCTTTTAATTATTTCCAGTTCCTCCAAGCTATTTATTAAATAAATCGTCTCTGCTCTTGACCACCGTTTACTGCGTGCTGCCATCTTGAAACTTTGCTTTGAAAACAAGCTCAGCGCGGAATATAAGCGTCATGGCGACAGACGGGCAAGAGAACTAGCATGAAAGAAAGACGGGAATTAATTTAAACAGGAATGAGTGTAAACATGACCGCGGAATTATTCTATTCGGAATTAAAATCAGAATAAACCAGCCACTTACTTCGGAATTAAGTTTAATTTGGAATTGACATTTTCATATGGAATTAGGTGTTTACATGGTAACTTTTATTCGGATTTAACCTTAATTCTGAATTAAAGAGGAATTAAACTTCCCATGTAAACGCACGGACTATGTGCTTACAGTGTTTATGAATCAATCGCTTAGCCAACAAACTGGCTGAATACTGTCTCTGGGTAAAACTACGAATGGCGACTGCTGAATTGATTACTGCAGGTGGGAAGACTTCTATAAAATCCAACGTTTGGGGAGTTTGCAGGTTTGTGGCATTCTGGTGTGTGTTAATGCAATGAGAAGAGAGAAACTCATGAGCAATGGTCTTAGAGAAGTAACTGTTAGCATCAGTCTGGAAAACTCTATAAATCCATTTCCAAACAATCTGGAGCTCAACGTTCTTCAGTGACAGAGGTTGGTGAAAGAGCGGTGAAAATGTTGCATGTTGTTGGTCATCTGAGGCTGTATTTGCCTATTAGACCTACTTTGATCAGATGATGTTATGATGTTATTACACATGAAAGAAATATTATCAAAAGAGGGGGTACTAACTCTTGCACAACTGTAAATCTTCTATCACATCTATTTCTCCAGTATGTACAAACCAAACGAAGCCTTTAACCCCTGAAACCGGCCTCAGCTCTGGGTCGTCTGTGAGGTTCTGATGTCACATCCTTTGCACTGACTTCCAGAGGAAGTAAATGGCGCTGGTTTTCAATTGACCTTTCAGTAAGCGCCGCCCCCTCCCCTAGTTACTGTTGCTAGGTCGGACATTCTCGCTGTTCCTCCATTAAGGACAATGTTATTTTGCCATTTTTCCGATGCCTATCAACCGTATTTACATTACACTAGAATAACGCCGTGGTGAAATATTTTTATTCCCTTTAACAAGATAAATCAAACGGTGGAAATCTGCAGGCTTTGGTTCAGCTTTGTGTCCGTCCACACAATCAACTGAACGTGTTGAAAGTTACAAAACACGCCAACATTTACTCCAAAGTTAGTTAGCTTTGTTTATTAGATGATTGATTTAACCGCCATTTACTAAAAGTAATGATATGACTTAGCAGCAGGGAGGGTGATGAGTGAAAACATCTCTCCGTTAGCATTCCGGCTGACTCGCTAGCCACCTATAAGCCTGCCTCGTTGTCTACAAATATATATGGCCCTGGATATTTATTTTGTTAGCTATAAGGTGAGGCTAGTGATGTTAACGTCACTTTATTAATTATATTAATACAATGCTGCGACTGTCTGATGTTAGCATAGCTCTGGTGTGGGACAGACCTATGGACCAGAGCTAATGCTAACAGAGAACTCATCACCCTCCCTGCTGCTAAATCATATTAGCTAGCAACAGTACTAGCAACAGTAACTAGGAAGGGGCCGGTGCTTAGCGAAAGGTCAATTTAATACAATTCAAAAATACGTTATTAATCGCCAAAGGGGAAATTAATTAGTAAAGTGAATGTATAAAGCACCTTTTCGCTGGCAGTGACTGCCATTTGGATGGATCAGTAGACCAGTCAGAGAAATTAAGCAGTCACAGCTGGGAAAAGAAGGAAAGTGAAACTAAACAGGAAGTGGGGAATTGATTAGCAAAAAGTGATAAAGTGATACCTCACTCTGTCTTCGTTCAAATATTTACACTCCATAGTTGAGATACGTAACAATAAATACAAGAGAAAGTCTGATTGCTGTGGTCGACTTAGACTTTGTGTGTTACAATGGACTCAAATAATACCAAAAATATTGCGGGACAATTGCACTGTGGGTTAGCATGTGGCTAATTCAGGTGCAGTTTAACATGATATTACTGATAAAGTCAAACCAGCAAGGGCCTGTTTCAGAAAACTAACTCAGAGTTAAGAAACTCAGAGTTTTTGGTTTTAAAACAAGTGTTAGAGCTGGTTCAATCAGCGGAGTGTGTTGACCGCGAGTTACAGCGACGAAACAAAGTTACACGAGTTTTTGCCGAAATGTTAAAAGGCAGTAATGGAAGGAAAGACAGTTGATGTGGAATAAATTGGAGAGCGAGTGAATGTGTAATTTCAATACTTATTAAATAAAAAAGGAAAAAAAAAATCACTGAAGTCGTTGAAGTATAAAAACCTTTGCCAACATTAACAAATAAAAAAATAATTCAAGGAGCTTCAGTGGGAATGTGGGTGGAGTCAGAACATCCGAACACCAGTAATACTTAAAGAAATGTTCTTTACTCACAGATGTGGAAGCACAATACTTGTAAAAAGTTATTGTAAATAATTAATGATATTAATTTCAATCATGTAGACCCTCCTTCGATCACTCTTACATTTGTGGCTAATGAGAAGTATGAAAAAAAAACATACATGTGTGTATAATAAATATTTTAAATTAATTTGGGGGAGGGGCTTATGAGCCAGGCCACTTTTCTCAAAGCTCTGCTCTTCACTTTCACTTTCCAGTCGTCTGTGTTCCGCATCCCCGCCGTCATTAAGAAAACTGACTTTTAGCAAAAAAAAAAAACCCAAGGTATTTGATGTGACGTGTGGGAATATGAAGGGTGAATTTTGTGATGTACAGAAGAATAAGATCATGTATATACTGGGGGTGCAACGCTAACCGTACGGTATTTTACCGAGTACCGTTGCATCCCAAGCATATACACAACTCTACAGAAAAATGGCAGACCTAACGCTCTTTAAAAAGATCAATCGGGTATCACAAACAGCGATAGCCTTCCTACATCACCTGCTTTCTGAAACGGGCCCCAGGTACCGCTCAGAACACTCCAGACCGACGGTACAAGTGTCCCAGTGTGTCCAGGAATTCATGCAAACCACAACTCCAATTTTAAAAACTGTCCACAGAGACCTCTGAAAAGACCAGTTCAATCATTTTGGGACTGGTTTATTTGAGCGTTATCTTACAGAGAAAGATGAGAAGATTCTCTTCAGATTTTTGTGTGCAGTATCACTTTAACAAAGCAAAATGACTCATAATGACTCAATAGTTTTACAGGTAGAGCACATTGTTCTGTTATAGCTTCACATAAATAAAGCATTTTGAATCTGTAAGGGTCCATGTTGGAAGTCGTCCACTGTGGACGAGTTGTAGCAGTGGGAGATTTTGATGGATGTGTGTGTTTATGGAGTGTGTTGCGGAGGTGTAGGTGGTCACCCAAGCTGCCACAGTGACTGATGCGTGGGGTTCCTCTGCGTCCCGTTGTCTCACCTGTCTGAGGGCTCTTCTGTCCGCCGCGGGCCTTCTCGGCATCGTCACGCTTGCGGCTGTCCACCGAGCGGAGGGACTGGCTGCGAGAGAGATGGCGACCTTTGCCTAAAGGAGGATGAGGCAAGGCCGGGGGAGGAGGAGGAGGAGGAGGGGGGGGGCGGGGTTAGCAACCAGAGGTCCTTCATTCATGTCTTACAGTCATTGAAAAAATGATTAGACCACCATTTTTTCTTCACTTTCTTGTTCATTTTAATACCTGGTACCACTAAACGTCATCATGTGACTAAAACAGACAGAAAAGAAAACACTGAATGCATAAAAGTAGGGGTGTAACGGTACATGTATTTGTATTGAACCGTTCGGTATGACGTGTTCGGTTCGGAACGGAGGCGTATCGAACGAGTTTCCACACGGACATATTAAGTAGAGGACCGCATGGAGCACAACAAACAGCAGTTGTAGCGGACGTCGTGGCTAATGCTAATGCCGCTAGCATTGGCAATAAGCCTCCCGCGACAGTGTTAAATGTGGTGGGAAGCTGTGTTTGTACTCGGTCGTCTTTCTCTTTTTGTAGCGATGTTCACGCTGGGCTGGTGCCGTTTCAAATGAGTTAACAGGTTAGACGTGTTGCCAGAAACATACCTGATCACGGATGAACAATGTCGGCAAACCACTTTGGTTTTATCAACTTCTCTTTGTCCCTGTTTATATTTCACCGGGGAGCCGAAGTTGTGTTTTATAGCTGCAGATTAAGACCTTAATCACCCTAAACGCTGGCTTCAAACACATGATAAAAGTATTTGAGCCCCGATATCAATTACCTTCTCGTCCACATTTTAGCCAGAAAATCATACCGGGACTTTATGAAAAAATAAAATGATTTGTTTTTAAAGAAACAGTCTGAGCCTTATTCATCTTATTTAATCTGAGTAACAACTTGAAACTGTTCAGTGTTGCAACTGTTCAATTTTGCACATCAGATGGATATTTTCTTTAAGAAAAAGTCTGAGCCAATATTATTTTTATTTTGTTTTTCTAAATATCTACATTTCAGAATATTGTATTTATATTTTTGAGCAAAATTCTAGCTTTGTATAGGCTAATGTTCTTATTGTTTTAAAAGCACAAAAGTGTGTAATAAACAACTAGCACATTTATATTTTACATTTTGTTTTCTTACTGTACCGAAAATGAACCGAACCGTGACCTCAAAACCGAGGTACGTACCGAACCGAGAGTTTTGTGTACCGTTACACCCCTACATAAAAGCAGTGTTTTTGGCAGTACAACGCCACAGCTATTGATGTAAAAACTTAAGTGATTTAGGTTATAATCAAGAAAACCATGGAAAATGGTAAGATATCAGCTCTTAAATAAAACTCTTATGAGCAATCTTTGTGGTTATCGTTATGTTTGTCCAAACAAATGTACCTTTAGTTGTACCAGGCATTAAAATGAACAAGAAACTGAAGAAAACAAGGGTGGTCTAATCATTTTTTCCATGATTGTATATTTGGGACACAACCGTGACGTGATTGGTCACCCAGAACAGCATCAGCCAAACTTGGGACTTGTGTTGGTGTTAATGTGCACGAGTGCAGTGTTTGTTGTGTAACGCTGTTTATCTGTGCAGTCAGAGGTATTTCAATTAGAAAATTACACTTAAACGCATCACAGCAACGGTATTTACAATCTGCTGTGTGGAGCAGAAACGCTGCACAGATGAATAAAGTTTGATGTGTTGGTGAGAGAACCAACACTTCTGGGTAAAAAATATAAATAATACAAAGAGATTACAATGTTCTGCAAATCTGCAAATCCCATAAAGCCATATTTTATTCACAATAAAGCACAGAAATAAAACTATGGTAATGTTGAAGATTAGACAATTTACTCTTTCATGAAAAAATATTAAGTCACATTGAAGTTGATGCATTACAACAGTCATGATCGTGTAACGGCTTAATCAATCAGCTGGATGCATCACACACCAGTTAAAAGCTCTGTCATCTGGACCAGTAGTCCCAAACCTTTTTTTTTTTTTTTTTTTTTTGCACCAGGAACCGGTTTAATGTCAAGCAACATTTTCCCGGACCGATCTGTAAAATATGTCACAGACAAATACAACAAAATAAAACGATACAACCGGCATAAAAACGGTGGTATTTTCTATATATTATGAGAAACGTAAATCCTCCGTGTATTCACGAGCAATCTTATTAGTAGCGTCCTTGTAACATCGCACCAACGACAGAACACCGGTAACATTCTTCCGAAAGACACTTTATGAAGATGTTTTTTTTTTTTTTCAAATTCAAATTCAAAATACTTTATTAATCCCCCAAGGGGGAAATTCAAGTTTCAGTACACCAGGAATAATCTGGAGTACTCGGGGAGCTGCTAGCGTCCAGCGCTCCTTTTCATGCCAGGTCCCGTTTTTTTTTACTCATTTTGCCACGTGATCGAGACACGGGTCTGGAAGTCTCGTCATGTATCAAGAGTAAGTTATAGATGGATGTAATGGAGAGGGTCCAGTCATTTTTACAAATATAACATAATTTAAACTCGGATAGTAAATCTGACAGTAATAATTGAAGTGACTTATTTGTTCTCCGTGGCCCACGGACCGGTACCGGGCCAGGGACCGGGGCTTGGGGACCACCTGATCCAAAGGATAAGCCACATGGGAGACACTGTCATCGTCTCTGGACCAAAACTCATTTAAAATAGACTGGAAACTGCCCTGTACTGGTTCCTCTCCTCCTAAAGATGAGAGGAACCAGTTTGTTTCAGCGCTCCGTTCATAAACCAGCATCTCTGACGTTAAAGGGGCGCATCACTGCCAGTGGAAAGGACAGCTTGCACATCTGGAAACATCAATCCTAAGAGGTACACCCAGGTTTTAGAGCGACATATGTTCCCATCCAGACAGGAACATCATTCATAAAATGTTTGTAGATCTTCGAGTATATTTGCACATAAATTACGTCCTCCAGCTTCAAGATCATTGGGTGAGGATATACTTGCCGTTTATAATGCGTACGCAGATGCATCACACGTATCATGCATTTGTGTGGCATGTATGCTGAGCACATGACACGTACACGTAAAATGCGATTTTCACTTTAACGGTAGAGGCGCTAGCATAGCACATAGCAAGTGAGCTGACACGAAGCTCTTCTGCTGTTACGGCTTTCACGTGAAACTGCTCTCTGTGTGGTGTTGCCAAAAGTCTCGGAGGATGTGCGAAAAATACTGTAACGACATTAATTATATGGTCTGTCATGACATCTCCAATGACACTGGCGTTGTTTTTTTATGGCTATGACGGTAAGACAAGTAAAAGAACAACTTTCTCTGTCTCATTTCTGGTATATGACTGCACTTTTGACTATAGGACTGCATTCTGACCCCAAGTGGAGACGTCTGGTATTGCATGTACTACTCAGGTAGGACAGAAGCAAGAAACATTTCGAATTTAAATTTAATTTAATTGGCTCTTCATGAATTAAAATCTGAAGGTTAAATAAACAAAATGCCCATTGATTAAGGTAAATGAGTCATAGTTCTAATTTATTCTCTCGTCTGAAGCAGGTTTTATAGGTATCTGCCTATTGTAAGAAGAAAGTCCATATATAGCATGAATGCTGTAAAGTTAGAGAATCATTTACAAAAGCTCGACACGTGGTTGGAGGCAGGAGTAGATTAGTATCAGCGAACATTTCACGATTACTAACATTTTCATGAATGCCAAAATGCATATCAGTTTCGCTCTGCTTAAAGTTTACACTTAAAGCCGTTCTGCTCACATTTTATGATCGACGCCCAACATCTTTTTCAGCCTAAAAGTCACGTGACAAAATCATGCCTGCAGTCCAGAACGTTCAACAGTTTTGTTTTATTTGTTTGTGAATAAAATATGAGTTTATGGGATTTGCAAAACATTGCTTTCTGTTTTTAATTTTCTTCTTACAACGTTAAAACCATCTCGTAGTTATGGTTGTACATGGAAGTGCTCAGATGTTGACTTCCTGAGTCTGAAATGTTGTGGATGTGTTGCCATGTGACAGGTTAACCATGTTGTTCTTGTTTTTCATCGATCAAAGTCCCCTTTCCAACATGCACTCCCTAAGTCAGCACACTGACTTACTGAAGATGGAAACAGTAATGGATGAGCGAGGTGTTCAGGTTGAAACAAAAAAAAAGGAAAACTCAGTTTTTAACACGCTTTACTCAACCAACAGCTCACCTGAGCAGGACTGGGAGTTGCACGGACGGCCCTCCTCCACCACACCCTCACACAGGTACGACTCCTCTGGCGGTGACTGACAGGTCCGAGTCCGCGTTTGGATCCCGCCTCCACAGTCGCTGCTGCACTGAGCCCACTGGCCCCACCCACTCCAGCCGCCTGCACACACACACACACACAAACATGCACGTCAGCATTTAAACACACTTCAATGCTGTCAACCTTGTAATGGAGAACAAGAACATCTTCCTCATGAGCCAATCACGGTGTTTTGGCTGCAGAGTAGAAGTCTTCGGAACAACCCGAAAAACCTGAGGTTCTGACCCGACCCGAATCGGGTCTCGGGTCCATTCACAAGATGTGACTCCGGGTGCTTAAGATATTGGCGGTGGCAGCTGTCATTCAGCCCCGCCCCCTTCCATCCAATAGGCTGTAAAATGTCAGGTGACAGGTCAAGCAAAAGTAAACAAACGAACAGTAGTTTGGTTCAGCCAATGTCAGGACTCGGGGTAGTTAAATGATTATTCATTAACGTGGCGTATTTATCATGAAACAACCGTGTTGCCGTAGCGTGTTATTAGCGTGTTATTAGCGGTTTGCCCGGCAGCTGTAAAGCACAACGGATCGCCAACATGACAACGCTGGATAAGAGAATATATTCACGACACGTCCTGACCGGTGTAGGCTATTAGCGTTAGCAGTTGCTACAAATAGCATCTGTATCCACAAAGAGAATAACGATGTGGATATATTTATTTAATTTTATTTATTTATTTATTTATTTATTTATTTAAAGGACAATGTGCAGGTACATTAAAAAGATGGCTGCACCAGAGTTAGCCACAAGCTAATTTCCATCTCTACTCCTTGACAAACAAAAATAGTACACATTAGGTACACATTAGTACACATTTATTTTATGTTTACATCATGTAGTCTATGCCGCAACTGAACCGGGTAGAAGAAGACAAAGTTTAGGTAAGAAAATCAAGTTTTATTCAACGCTTGACAACTTTGAACATGAGCAACTATGGGCTGGATTGTCTCAGTTCTATTCGAGTATCTTGGTTCGGTTCGTAGTTGGAAACTTAAGACTCGGGTCGGATTGGTTCCGGGTCCAAATATTGCAGGTCCATTCGGGTTCGGGACTAAAACTTATGATATCAGCTCGTGGTGGTTTCGGGACGAATTTTCACGGGCCTATTCACGTTCGTGTGCGTGAGAGTGGACCCGTTAAAACCTCTACTGCAGAGCTGTTTGGTGAAGAAGAAATCTAATAAATGAATGTAAACATTCAAATTTGACCAACATGATTTTATCTCCAGCCTGATGCATGTGAGTCTCACTGGCAGAGAGGAGTATGGGTAATCCCTGGAATGAACTGGTTTCCTGCAGTCATTTACGACAATGTTATCTGATCTGGATCTACATCAGATAATAACAACAAACACAATGAGCTTAACCTGATAGCTTCTATGCTGTTTGTTAATAAAAAAAAAAAGCTTAAGCTGATAGCACAAATGATATTTTTACTGAACACAGCAATTAAACTTTTCCGATAAAATAGAAAAAGTAAGTGAACCACGGATTAGTTACTAAAGTAGAGTCAGTAGTTTGTACACCTGGAGACCAGTGAATGAAATGAGTTTGGATCTGTGGTTTAGAGCTAGTTTGAGGTTCTGACAGAGGGGAAAATGGATTCCCAAGTCTCCTTAAATCTTCTCCAGGATAGCGTCAGGGTATGTGGGTGATGCAGCAGGACAATGACAACAAATATTTGAGTAAATGTAGCACAGAATGACTACAGAGAAAGGGAATCCAATTTGGAGACAGGAACAATCACACACATCAAAACTAGAGAGCATAAAAACATCAAAGTAATTGATCAATCATCTCCGGTCGAACCAGAAATGGAGATGCTTATAAGAAACCAAACATTTCAAAATCATTAAAGAAGCTTTTGAATATCTGACAGCAAACGTACATTTGTTTTCTCACTGTGTAAAAAGCTGCCCGTCTGAGTTTAAATTAAAAGGCCGTATTAGCCGCTAGTCTTACAGTGCGGTAAATCATGAGAGGGCCAGGAATTATTTTGCTACTTGCCATTTAATTTCTGTCTGTTTTTTTTTTTTTTTGCTACACTGCAAAAACTCAAAATCTTACCAAGTGTATTTTTCTAATTTCTAGTCAAAATATCTCATCACACTTAATATAAGACAAATCACCTAAAGAGTAACATTTCAGTGAGATATAGGAGCTTGTTTTTAGACAGTGCATCCTGAATATCTTGTTAAGTGAAATAGTCTTGAAAACATCTTGTTTTGAGTCATATCTCAGATGAAACAAGTTTTTTTGACTTGACTTGACATGTCATAAGATTTTTAAGCTAATTTCAAGATCTTGTCAGGCTTAAATATGTCTTATTTCATGAAATCTTATTAAGCGAATTTTCATTTGTTCCATTGGCAGATTTTTTTTTGCTTATTACAAGCAAAAATATCTTGTATTAAGTTTTTTTTTAACTTATTTTTTGAGTGGCCTTTTTTCCAGTGTAATGGTTGTGACTTTCTCTCATTGTGTATAAATCTCTGTGCAATGATACAGACTTTTATGATTCCATCAAAACCAGTAATGCTGATATGTGTGGATTGACTGGCCCTAAATAATAAAGAAATATTACCTTCAAATTCTGACAAGTCCAACTCTTTTTTCTGGGTCCCATCAGAAATGACCTCAGCCTTGATTTTCGTCTGGTTTAGAGATATTTACAGAGTTACAGCTTTTTTCCACAGTAAGTGCAGTCTGAGGTATGAAGGCCTTCATTGTCTGGCAGCATGTTGATAGAAATTGTCACTTCTGTAAAGTGTGGCTGGCTGAACAGTAGATGTGTTGTTAACAATTTTAATTTAGAATTGAATTAATTGACAAACACAGGAAACATCAAACAAAGGGACGGGTGTTGTAGAAATGTTGTTAACTCTGATAATGCACAGTTTTATATTCAAGTAGCCATATTCTGCTTTTCCTTGTGTTCTGACTTATCTATAGCGTTACGATACATTATCTTCTTACAAATGACTAGAGGCTAGGACTGGGCGATATATCGATATAAAAATTATATCGATATATTTTTAACTATGATATGGAATTAGGCTATATCGTATATATCGATATAGTTCAAATTCCTATCACATTGCTAAAGACATGATCCCTGTTGCAACTGTGGAACAAGTCGCATTCAAAAAGCTACTGAAAACTATGAACACGGGAAGCACTGCAGTATTTATGTTTCCATTTTATTATTAGAACAACTGAGCATTTTTTCATGAATCAGGTGAAGAAACCTGTGTATTATTTATTAGTTTGATTTTGCCTCTGTTCACTGAAATAGCTAGTTTCAATAAAACTAATTGTGACATGTCATATTTGGCTTTGGCTGAACATTGGCTCCCACTTTGCAGAAAAAATATTGAGATATATATCATTTATCGATATTCAGCGTAAATATATCGGGATATTCAATTCAATTTTATTTATATAGCGTCTGTTACAATGACAATTGTCTCTAGGCGTTTTACAGAGACCCAGAGCATGACCCCCGAGCAAAAATCATCAACTAAGATTATATAATTATATAATTATAATTATATAATTATATAATTATATAATTATAATTATATAATTATAGGGATATGACTTTTGGTCCATATCGCCCAGCCCTACTAGAGGCTCAAAATAATTAGGTCAAGTTACATTATAGTATCCCGATATAGGGTTGCCAAATTCTAGGAATTTTCAAAGTTGGAAAATTTTCCTAAGAATTAATGGGAGTTTATAAGAATAAATGGGAATTAGTGGGAATTCATGAGAAAAGCTTTGAATTTTTAAAGTTGAAGACTAAGAACATAAAGATAGTTGGTACAAAATAATATTGTAGCATAATCATGGCTAAAAAAATCAGATTTGATGTGGATACAGCTGAGTATAACTTACTATTCCTCAATCACAGAGACATAACACTTTACTTAAAGGTATGATCGGAGATATTTTTATGCAGCATTTTTTACAATATTGCCTGAAAACCTTTTCACATTCTCATTGCACCCACTGAAATAGAATGTTTGTAAAAAAACAAAAACAAAAAAAAACGTTTTGGTCCGGTCTAGAGGATGTAATCAGAGGAAAATTCTGACCAATCAATGTACTGATCATCTTTACATTTACTAGCTGCCTAATACGTCAATCAAATATCAATGCACCCACCCACCCCACCCCTCATCTTGCATGTTCACAGTTTCGTTACTGGAGGACCTCCCTCAGCTCTGGCAATCAGGTGAGCAGACACAGCGTTGCTATTTGAAAGCCATAAATCAAGTTAGCTCGCACAGATCATTTCGTTGCAACAATAGCAGAGAAGAAGACGTCAACGTGCAGCAAAATCAAAGAGAAAACTGTTGTTGAAAAAGCAACAGCCATGTGGAAGAACCAAACAGAACCAGAGTGGTTATCGGTACGGCTTTCCAGCGCCGGCGCCAGCTAAAAAATTAAAAGGGGCTCCAGACCGACGCTAAGGTGGCCCAGTTTCTACTGGATAGGTGAGATGATGCCGTTCTGATTATATAATATTTCAACATACTGATGGATTATGGGTATTGTAGGCCTATTCACCCAGTCACGGAGAAAATAAAAGATGATGACAAACATATTTCAGCATGTTTCGCTAAGCTACCAACTCTGTCAACTAGGCTACAGTGACACCGTAGTACTGACTCAAATCTGACAGGTGAACCACGCCTTCGTCCATCAGCTGATAAATGACGCGTCACACAAACACCGGTGACAATCTGATGAAGGCGGAAGCACACGCCGAAACATGTCAGGTAAATAAACAACCTAAAACGTCTTTGTGATAAAAGAACAGTTTAACTAATTGATAAGTAAAGACAAAATGAACTTGGTACAACTACACGTTATCCCTAAATAGTGGCTATAGCAGATCTGGACAAATCGATCTCATTCTTTCGTGACCACAGTTCATGACCGTAGGTGAGGTTTGGAACAAAGATCCGTATATAGAGAGCCTTGCAGAGTGGTTACTGCAGTTTTACAATATTCAGGAGCGTAAACTCAGTATGTAAGAAAAGCACAATAAGTCACAAATGAAGTTTTTCTGCATGTATTCATAAGAACTAGTATTTGCTGGCATCAAACATTATCATTTCAGTACATGTCTGAGTAATTGCTCAAAGCTTAGATTTATTCCAGGAAATTTCAGCAGCAACTGATTTAGTGTTTGTATTTTCTTCCCACATATGACAATCTCCACATTGTATCCCTGATCCTGAATAAAAGGAGTGAAGATGTTGCTCCCATGACTCAGCACAAACAAGCTAACAGACAGACAAGTCATATTGTATTCTTTGTGTGACTCACAGATCACTCCACAGTTGTTTTTCTTTCTTATTTAAGGCTTTTCTGAATACTAAATGTCATTGTTGGTTTTTGAAAGATGATGAGCTGATTGGTTTGTGACTAATGTGCTGTTTGACACATATTTCTGTAAGAGTTAATGACTGGATGTTTGCCTAATTTGACAAAATCAGACTTTCCAAACACTCCTGAGTTAAAAAAAAAAATTGTTATGACAAGAAAATCATAGTCATACTGTTAGGGGACATAAATTGCATCATTTCCTTTTGACAGGCAGCACGATTTCAAAAAAAGGTATAATTCTTTCATGCTAGCATTTGTGTCTTTTGAAGAGGACCCAAGACTCCTCACCAGGAAAAAAAAAAAATAACATTCTGCTACACTCTTTAACCCCGAAATCTTATAAATAAATATATAAATATTTACTCCCTCCACCTAACCAATTACATCTTAATTTCTTTTTTTTTTGTCTGCATTTACATTCATGGTTAGTGCCATCACCTAGCCAAACCATCTAGTATGTATATGCAATTTAATCTTATAGCATACTTTTTTTGTGGGAATGTGAAGGTTAAACGTGTCCTTCACCAGTCTTCTCTGGCTTTAAATTCTAACATCTTTAATAACATCTTAAATCCTGATTTCGTAGGAGAGAACGAAATTGAAAGAGAGAACCAATTACACTTTAATTCCTAAACCTGCCCACTCGTTACTCCCTGAACCTAATCAATCTGTTCTTAATCCATAAACCTAGGGATGCACGATAACTGTTTTTAAAAACCGATACCGATAACTTTCAGCTCCTAAAGGCCGATACTGATACCGATAACACACACATATACCTAAGATCATTACATCAATACTATGAACAAAATCAAAAAATAGTTTTGACTTTTTAAATGAACAGATATTTATTTTTTCCAATGAAAAACTATTGTCAAGCCTCTCAAACATTTTCATAAAGCTATCAAACAAACCTATTTGATATCTCACATTAACTTAAATAAGGTTCATTACTGACTGATATAAAAAATAAAGGCTCCTTGAACTGATGGAAATACATGCATCAGAATTACTAACTGAAAAAGATTAACATTTAAAGGATTTTGGCTTGTGGTTCCATTTAAATTAATACCTTTAATTAAAGTAAATGAGGTTCAGTAGTTTTTATTTTTTAATCTCATGGAAGCTTTAGATGAGAGGAATGAGGGAGAGGAGAGACTGCTGCTGGCTTGCGTACGTTAGCATTAGCTTCCGTTAGCTCGGGTTAGCGCAAATTCAAAACTCCATGGAAGTGATTGTTATGTTGTAGGTGGCTGATCAGGTTTTACGTATTAAAGCTTGTGCTTCCCTCCTCGTAGAATTCACTCGGAGGATTCGTCACAAATAACCACCAAACTATCTTCTTCTGAAACTTTAACGAAGTTCCACGCCGCCATGTTTGTTGTGATCAGCGCTGTGCTGCAGGCTGCATTCAAGGTGTAACGTAAATTCCTCCGTTCCCTCGTTTGCTAGTCGTTCTTTCAGCCTTTTCTATTTTTTCTTTTTTTTATGTGTAACATGAGGGAAAATACTGCGAATATCAATTCAAGTCAGCAACTACTAAAATTATGACCGAGTTAACGAGTTGTTTTCTGGCATGAGGGGGTATTCTTGATTTTCCTGATTGAGTAATCGTTTTTCTGATTATGCCGACGTCACTTGAACACAACATTCACTGCTGGTCATTCAAGGCTCAGAGGGAGCGAGACACTGCTGTGTTGACAGAAATATAAATGTTATCGGGGCTATTCGTCGTGATATCGGAGTTATCGGAATGATGTCATAATTTCCTGTAATCGGCCCGATAGTTATCGTGCGTCCCTACATAAACCTTAACCGTTCACTCTTTAATTGCTAAATCTAATCAGTCTAATCAGTCATTTCAGTCAAGACTTTTTAGTCCCTAAATTTGACCAAAAACTCTCAAACTCTAAACCTGACTAGTCACTTTTCATTCCCATACCATTCACTGGTATGGAGGATCAATCAGGAAGTCTTGATCTGAACTGGTGATCAATCAGCATCAGAGTCTTCAGCCCGCTACAGGACGTCCTCCTGAACACAGCTGTGAACATCTATCATGAGTCATTGATGACACTCAAGTTATGACAAGGGCTGCACAATTAATTTGCCTTTGGGGATGAATAAAGTATTTTTGAACTGAAATGAATTGAATTGAAAATGAACATGAAGCCGGTCATGTTATATATAAAAAAAAAAAAAACAATACAGAGAAACTGTATGTCTCTATCCAGTTTAACCCTACTGTTGGTTAACTCAACCGTACGTGAGCGTTGTTAAGATTGTGTCCTTTGATATTCTTCAGTTTCACAGGAGAAATCTAGTTCACAGTCCTCCAGCAAAGTTTGGAACAGATAGTGAGAACAACTTTAATCTATTAAACCCTAAAGTCCAAACCGGAGTGTTCATACGCTCCGCACCCTCTCACACAACAACAGAAACCTTTAACAAAAAGACCCGAATGCTCTCATAAAACATGATGCACAGCGAGGAAGACAAGAACAGTTAGCACACCGAAGATTAACCCACAACAACACACTTATATTCCTCCTTTCCAGTTGGGAAACCACTCAAGACGCTTTTACAGCTCAGTTAGTGTGTAACTGCAACACAGTTATTGCAGTTTCCTCTTACTGCCACTCACTCACAGTGTGTGTGTAATGAACACCACAGATTGATTGTATCTAACAGTAAAAGAGGATCAAGGGGGACGTTTCTCCTCTAAAACAGAGGTGTGATGAATGCCATTGTCACTGCAAAACTCCCTGTTTAGCCATTCTGATTTAATGCGCTCCATTAAGATGTGAGCTGATATGAGGAGGATGCCTCCCTTTCTCTCCGTACCGAACGCTCATAAATGTTTAATAGCACAGACAGATGCCTTTAAGCCCCTGCAGGCGACGACAAATATGTATTAATCTGCATGAATAGAACATGAATCTGGCCGACATCCAGACACACGCGCTTTTAATTACTTGCAAATCAATTTCCTTTGGGGTGAGGTCGAGACGAGAGCATTCGATTCAGAAAAGACTCGGGCTCGTTCGCACATGTCCAGTTCCTCTGCAGACGTGTGACGGGCCAAACATTACTATTATTAAATTATTATTATTATTATTACTATTATTAAAACAATTCTTTATTGCATGTTTTATGTTATCGCATCAGACTGTCCTCAAAGAATTAGCTTCATTGTGTCTGATTTTCTTAAAGCTGCGTTGAGCCTGAGGCTGATCAGGTCAAAGGAGACGAAGCCATTAGCTTTCATTTAACATTAACACTGAAGCGTTCTGTTTTACGACATCTACAGTGAAATTATGATGAATTATCATATTAGACGCAATCTGAGACTCAAAAAAAAAAAAAACAAGGTTAAACATATGCTGTTGTATTCCTACGTCATTAAAGTGGGCGGAGTTTCCCCTATATGGCCATAATCTCCATCCACTGTGCGTTTAAGCTACAGCAGAGCATTTTTAGGGCTTTATTTTCCATCCTGATGGAGCTGCCAGTACTTCTTGCTTCTGCCAGTATTTTGCTTTTGTTTCCTAGATGTTTCCAAAGAATTGTGTTTTGTTATGACATTTGTGAAGGTTGTGGAGCCGGCCAACCGTGGTTCAGTGGACGGAGTTTTGGCAACAGTTCATAGAGGACTGTTTTATGAACAAGATCCGGTTCACTGCTGGATTCATAGAAAGACTAACGGTGAAAATACTTGAAGCTCATGAGCCTGAACTAGTGCTGGGCGGTATGACCAAAAATTTATTTTTTTATTTTATCGGTTTCACGGTATATCGCGGTATTTATTTATTTTTTTGAAGGCACAACTGGGTGTCAACCACATTTTCTAATCATTTAGAGGAATTGCTGCAGTAAATTGGCTTAGAATGACCTATTTTACTGTCATGAGGAGTGAATATTGTAGCCTCCCACGGCTACAACTTTAGCTCGGCAACATTAGCAGATTATTGTAGTTTGTTGGATGTCGTCTTTTTTAAATCCACGGCTCCTGGTTCAGGAAGAAGTTCCTCAGTCTCATGTTGCCGTTCTGGAGCTTCCACTTCTGGACTTTCTCTGTTAGCATTCATCACTGTTTAACCAGAAACTAGTAGCGTGTTGCGCCTCCAGTGCAACTGCAAAACAGTCCCCTGTCAAACAATGTTCTGTGGCACTTAGGTTCCCAACGTTGTGTGCGCTACAGTACATACTCACTGGTATTACGGTATATGGAAAATTCATATCATAAGAAAAATAAACACCGGTATTCGGTATGAACCAGGATACCGCCCAACAATAGCCTGAACCACGCCGCCGTCTGCGCTGCGTTAGCAACAGCAGCACGTACAGCTCGTTTGAGCACAATATCCTTTCAGCATGTGTCATCAACGAATGAAAACGTCATATTGGTGAGACAATATTGCAGCAGGGGAGAACAGATGTGACAGAAGATGTTACCGTTAGCTGGTGAGGATGGCAAAGGCTCCGGATACTCCGGATAAGATCAGGGAGAAGACGGTCAATTTTTGCTGGTATCCTGCAACTCCCCTCACGGGAATATCGCACAGCTAAAACAAATACCAGAGCTAGAACAAATACAGAAGGAATATTGCACCCTCATGCCTTTGAAAGCATTAGCGTGTCTGCTAGATTTCAGTACATATGGAATGATGTATTCTGATACGGATCGCCAAAGCATCAACAAGATGTCGGTGAGAATGCACAAAAGCAAATCAAGGTTCATGGGTGATGTCAAACCGGGCCAAAGGGTGCACGAGACTGAACGAGTGTACAACTACACCCAAGACATGACCCAATTTAAATAAATGGAAGCATAATCAAAATTAAAAATGGCACTTGAATAAAAATATCAAACATTTCAGAGTAAAAGAAGTCATTTATTCTCAAACAGATCAGGAGATTCCAGGTGGTTTGACCCTATTTGAGAAAAACACATCTATTCATTTATCAGTAACATTTCAAGCTTGTTTAGGGATTCATTATGGTCTGTTAAACCTTCCTAGCATTTCTTTAAATGGCATTTTTAATGTAGGCATTTAAAGTTATATTTTTAAACATGCATTGTTTGGTGGTGTCATGTTTACGTCTTGTTTGTTGGTCTTGTTTCCCTGCCCACCTGTGTCTTTGTCCCCATCCAGAAAACTGGGTGGTGGTGTTTTCAATCAAAGCTCAGGTGTGTATCTGTTGGGTTTCTTTATTAATTGGCATTATATGGATTTTAAATGGAATACCATGAACTGGACTGAACTGGACCGCATCGGACTACTTTGATTTCTCTGTAAAGCATCTTGAGATGATTTGTTGACATGTCTCTTTAGAAAAAAAACCCAAATTTGTTTTAACCCATACAAGGTTAAAGATCTTCCAGTAACTGAGGCTGATTCATGTTTTGAGCTCATCTGCGGTCTGGGTTGTTGAACATTAACCTCTGACTTTATGTAAAACACAAAAATAAATTCTCCTTGGAATTTCTGCTTTTTATTGTTTAATTTTGAAGTCATCACTTTGATTTCAAATTTAAAGAACTTTGCCATATCTATTGTTTAAACATAATACCATATTGGCCTGATTATAGGACGATATTTTATTCCAGAAATCATATTCTCAAAAACAGGGGTCATCTTATAGACCTTTTCGGGCCAGCCCCCCGGAAGTACCCCGTCCACCATTGCTTGGTTGTGCTACAGAGCGATTCTTTCACCGGCTCACAGATTAACCAGTGTTTTTCTCTTTCTACAAATATATATTTTTATAATGTCCAGTCGGTCGAGTGGGAATACATGTTCCGTCATAAACTGTGCCAACAATGGCGTGAAAATTCAACAATGGAAGAAGAAAGTATGTGAAATACACAAGCCTTTACTGCACGAAGACTGCCTTGTTTGCAGAACAAGAAGTTAGGAAGACGTGGGTGAAAAATATCAACAGAAAGGACTTTGTACCAAATGAATACAGCCGGGTGAGTTTTCGTTAACATTCAATCTCGTACTACTCATAGTCTCGCTGAGAGTCCCGGACGATTCTGGCCGAAAGAACAGCAGTATGAGGCTACTGTAGCCCTCGGCACTAGCACAAGCCTATAAATGAATGAATGAATGAATGAATTAGGAGAATGATAAAATAAATTAAATATAACATTAACACATAGCCTAATTTACCGCTAGCGTTAACGTTACAGTAGCATAATCTTTATGGCTTGTTGACGTTAGTTATAGCCAGCGTTGCATTTTTCACGTATTCCCACAGTTTTTAGTGTTTGATTATGGGAATAGATCATGCTATTTCCATAACCAATCATTTAAAACAGCGATAAACTACCTTCATCTGTAACTGGAGGCCACTGCCTAACATCATCAATCCAAGACATGTCTGCGTTATCCGTAACAGATGATCCACGCTGCTGTGTTTGGGTTAGTTGGTGGAGCACCGCACACTCCAGTTATGGCGGGGCCACTAGGGGGCGCATGTCCACAATTTTTAAGTCGAAAAGGTCTGTAATCGAGGTCTAGACTTCTCAGTTGTAGTTACACACCTGCGCCACTAGATGGAGCCGCACTGAAGTAACCAGTAAGAATGGAGCAGATCTGATGTTTATTAAAATAATAAACAGCAGTTTAATAATTAAAAACCACTATACCTTGATCTTCAATAACATGGAAACCCGACACATACCTGTACTTTAAATATGCTACCATACTTCCTAAAAAGATGAAATCATTAAAATTTTTAACAGTAAAGCAGAATGTTATCTCTGTGTGAGTTTTTCTACAATGATTGGTTGATGAATAACCTTTTGTCTTCCACATATTTTTATTTTCCCAAAATGATATCTGAAAAATAGGGGTGGTCGTATAATCAGACTCGTCCTATATTAATACGGTAATTATCTTTTAGAAAACACTGTGCACAAAGCATTCATACTGACGTGAACAAATGTCCTTTTTCTTTTTTTTTCTGAAACACCTTTTAGAAAGTTCGGTGCTCCTGAATAACCTTCAGCTTCTCCCCTGAATCATCCAGTTTTATTGTGAACAAATATGCTTTATAAATGCAGAAAAAGATTAACCGCCTTTTGGAGCAAAGGACAGAAACTTCTGTCAAAAGAATGCTTTGGCAAAAAAAAAAAAAAAAAAAAAAAGAAAGAAAGAAAGGGGGGTTGGGTCCATTTAAAGATAAGATTCAGGCTTCTGCTGAGAGAAAATGAAAAAAATGACAAGAATATGAACTTTCTCTCTTTTTTCTTGCCCAATACTCACAGAGGGGGGGGGGGGGGGGGGAGGGGGTGATGCACTGTTGTCTTTGTCACTCTGCAAGGACATTTCATTATGTTCTCGATCCAGAGGGCTCCTTTTGTCAGCAGAGTCCAATCCTCCTTCCCTCCTTCACCTCCCAGAATTCCCGCCTTGCTCACGTTGACGTTCAGGTTTTTTCTCCTAAAAACACACATTTTCTTTACGGTTCACTGAGCAGATGCATTCTAGAACCAGCTCCCTGAAAGTCACCTTCATCTTCTGTTTGGAGAGAGATCTCCTCTTTCAGCTCAAGTTTCTGTACTTTTGATCAATAGCTGCCACTTATTGCCCCCCCCCCCCCACCCTCCCCCCCTCCGAGCACAAACACTGGACTCTTCCAGATAGGGTTACTTACTGCTGATGCATCGACTGGAAACGACTGGAAACCAGCAGAAAGCTCGAGGGGGGGGAGGAGATGGGGGGGGGTCAGGGAATGTTAGGAACATCAGGACACCCGGACAGAAAAAAAAAAAAAAAAAAAAAACAACTAATGATGGAAAGATGAAGCGCAGGCGGGTTCACACAGAGTAGCTGGTTGCATGAAGGATAAGGCCGGTGCTGACACCCAGAGGACAGAAGCAGTCAACTGCACGGAGGAGATAACGGGCGCTGAAAGAGACGGATGGGGGGGGGGGGGGGGATGAAGGCAGACGGGGACAGAAAGAGGGAGAGAAGAAAGAAAGGCAGATAAGAAGAGATGAGGGGAAATGAAAAGACGAGCAGGAATGCTAAACTGTGTTTCATAACTAAGGAGGTTGTGCTTTTGTTGTTGCTTTGTTTCTCAAGGCCGCCGCTGTGACTATGATACATTTTACCGTTGTCTTCTTTTTTTTTTTTTTTTTTAATAATAATAATAATTTTTCAGCATGGATCCCATGAAAAAAAAGAAAACAGATTTACATTTATTCTTCAGTCCAGTGTCACAAAAAAACAAAATGGAGATTCTCTCCAGGCCATTTTTCCATTAAAACACGCTGTTTTATGCTGCAGTAATTCGGATACTTTTCAACATTTGCTTCCATTAAAACACTAATTTTTTTTATCCTGGTTTGGATGCGATGCTGCAGTAATTCGGATACTTTTCAACATTTGCTGCCATCAGTAACCATGACAACGGGAAAGTTGTGTACACACGAGAGCAAGCGGCTGAGCTTTCTAAAGCCCGGCGTAATTCCCAGATCCAGATGGGTTGGAAGATTTTTCATGATATATGAGAAACATCATATCAGTGAGAAGAAAACAATTAGGCACCACTTCTTCCACTAAAACATATCTGCAGGGACATCCTGGAACCAGTTTACACACTGGGTTTAGACTGGAAACAGAGCGGGAAGACAGCAGTGCTCATTAAGAGCAGATCATGGTCTATAAGGAGCATCTCTGCAGCCCAGATATAGAAATGTTGATAAAGGTCCCATCCATGTTTTCTACCGAGAGAGTTCACCTGTTAGCATGTGCTACAGGTGGACAATGCGTGTGACATCATCAGCTCAACTGTTGCCAAGTAAACAGCACCTTCATAACGATCTCTGGAGATCCAGTTTATTAATTCTCAGTTTAAACTGCAACCTGATGGTTTTCCTTGAAAAAAGCTAATTCATTTAAAAACATTTCATTTTCATTTGATTTAATTTGAATTCAGTTCATTTCAATTCAATGTTTAAATGTAGAGTTACAATAAAGAAATAGTGAAATGTTCATGTTTACATTGTTTTTTTTAGGGCATCAGTCACAATAAAATGTCAACTAATAATCAAGTATTCATATTTATTTAGACTGAACAAGCTTTGAACTTCCTCTCTCAGCTGTCACAGAAAGTGTGGGATCACTGGCACATGAAATGAATGAGCTGGGAATACTGCTGAATTCAAAGTGGGATGACTGGGAATGATATGTATGACACGTTTCATCCAGACATGTCTGGTAACAATTCAATTCAATTCAATTTCAATTCAATTTCAATTCAATTCAATTCAATTCAATTCAATTCAATTCAATTCAATTCAATTCAATTCAATTCAATTCAATTCAATTCAATTCAGCCACAGCTTCATTAATTAATCCCAGAAGGGAACTTAATAGTTGCATTAACTGCCACTGTTTAAGTCTCTTCAAGGTCTCATTGTAGATATTTATACTTAGAGGTGCACGATAACTATGGGACCGATAACAGGAAGTTATGACGTCATCCCGATAAGTCCGATATCACGACGAATAGCCCCGATAACATTTATATTTCTGTCAACACAGCAGTGTCTCGCTCCCTCTAAGCCTTGAAAATGACCAGCAGTGAATGTTGTGTTCAAGTAACGTCGGCATAATCAGAAAAACGATTACTCAATCAGGAAAATCAAGAATACCCCCTCATGCCAGAAAACAACTCGTTAACTCGGTCATAATTTTGTAGTTGCTGACTTGAATTGATATTCGCAGTATTTCCCATGTTACACACATAAAAAAGAAAAAAATAGAAAAGGCTGAAAGAACGACTAGCAAACAAGGGAACGGAGGAATTTACGTTACACCTTGAATGCAGCCTGCAGCACAGCGCTGATCACAACAAACATGGCGGCGTGGAACTTTGTTAAAGTTTCAGAAGATAGTTTGGTGGTTATTTGTGACGAATCCTCCGAGTGAATTCTACGAGGAGGGAAGCACAAGCTTTAATACGTAAAACCTGATCAGCCACCTACAACATAACAATCACTTCCATGGAGTTTGAAATCACGCTAACGTGAGCTAACAGAAGCTAATGCTAACGTGTGCAAGCCAGCAGCAGTCTCTCCTCTCCCTCATTCCTCTCATCTAAAGCTTCCATGACATTAAAAAATATATAAAAAAAACTACTGAACCTCATTTACTTTAATTAAAGGTATTAATTTAAAAGGAACCACAAGACAAAATCCTTTAAATGTTAATCTTTTTCAGTTAGTAAATTCTGATGCATGTATTTCCATCAGTTTAAGGAGCCTTTATTTTTTATATCAGTCAGTAATGAACCTTATTTAAGTTAATGTGAGATATCAAATAGGTTTGTTTGATAGCTTTAAGAAAATGTTTGAGAGGCTTGACAATAGTTTTTCACTGAAAAAAATAAATATCTGTTCATTTAAAGAGTCAAAACTATTTTTGATTTTGTTCATAGTATTGATGTAATGATCTTAGGTATATGTGTGTTATCGGTTATCGGTATCGGCCTTTAGGAGCTGAAAGTTATTGGTTATCGGTATCGGTTTTAAAAAACAGTTATCGTGCATCACTAGTTATACCTGTGCATCTTCTATTTCACGTCGTTCACCTGAGTTACCTGCCAGAGCTGCATAAGCACAGTTGTTGCCAGGTTACAAGGAAAACATCCCAATGAATTTTGGAGATTCCTGCAGATTGGATTCACCTCTTTCTGTGCTTGATTTCCTACTTTGTTGACTAAACTTAAACTCTGAAAGAAGAAATTCCCAAATTCCCCTACAGTGATGTAACACACTGATACAGGAAATAATACTCTGTATTACCTATATGATTTATTTTTCTTTTAGCCTCATTTTTGTTTAAAAATAAGGAGGTGATGATAAAAGATACATGTTGTTCACCTGAGGCTGTATTTTCAATTCAAAGATTAGATGATTTTTATTACATTTTTTTTTTACTCTAAAACCAGGATATTACACTGGGGATATAATTTTTGCATGAATATCTGTTAATTCTGAATTGTTATAAGCAGTCCCTTCTGCAATCTTCATTTATTTATATCAAAATTAATCTGATTAAAAGATTCAATTCAATTTTATTTGTATAGTATAGCTATTACAATTCTAATTGTCTCTAGACGCTTTACAGAGACCCAGAGCAAATATCATTAACTAAAATTATAATGTTAAATCCTAATCAAAGAAAACATGGCAAGTAAAACATAAAATAAGCCCAGAACCTGAGAAGAATCTGCAGTGACTTTCAGCCTGTTTATATGTCTGGGTACAATTTTTCTCCTCTAGTCTTTTTCTGCTGCTCTGAGAATTATTTTCAGATGCAGAAGGAAGCTTTTCACAAGAAAAAAGGATTTAGGGAGCTGAAAGCCAACAACGTGTGCTACCTGCAGCCACAGCAGACAGTTGAAGCTGTGAATTTCTCTGGAGGCTGTTGTTGATCAAAATCAGGCTAATTTTAAAACCTGTCCAGCGACCTGATGTTCAAAGTATTTCTTTCACTAATTTACCTTATCCCTGGTCAGTGCACCACCAGAACCAAAAAGCAATAATAATAATGAAAGTAAGAAAAACCAAAATACAAATACAAATATTCTTTATTTTTGTCAGTGATAAAAAAAAAAAAAAGCTTGTAAACAACATTAGGGGCATTATGGGACTGTAAATCTCTCTGCTGAGAGTTAAAATGCGTTTTGGCAGGTTAACGGTCCCTTCAGTGGCGACGGGGCACCTTTCATTGCCGGTTTCACACAGGTAGGTCACACCTCAGTGGAATCCTTCAGCTGATCAGACAAACACGGTGAAAATCAAGCCTGAACATCAGCACACGAGCATGCTGGGTAAAAAAAAAAAAAAAAAAGAGCTTTTGTGTTCTCGAACACCGGTGTGTTGGATCAGTGGTTGCTAATGGCTTCATTCAAACATGACACTAAGAAGTTTCATGTTCACGTTAACACCTGAAGAATGGCCCTGAAAAAAAAAAAAAATTAAGTGTTCAGTTGTGTTTGGTTTTTCAACATCTTCACTAATCTGTTCCTACATTACAGACAGAACATGAGCTGCTGACACATCTGGAATAACATTATCGTCAGGAGATACACCAGCCATCATGGTACAGCTGTGAGAGATGTCACCGCGTTAGAGATTTATAACACATACGGGTCATATATCGTCTGCTGCTGTATATAAATTATATATAAACAGCCAAGCAACATCGTGCAACTGCAGCGACATTAGCTGCTCCCGCTTGTAAACAACGTATACTAACTGAACACTTTATTGACTTTCTTCATTGACTTTCAACATATATATATATCCATCCATCCACTAACTTCTGCTTGGTCCAGAGTCGGGTCGCCAGCAGCAGAGATTGACCTGTAAACAGAGAACCTCGCCTTTCTGCTCAGCTGTCTTCACCACAATATATCCGTAGAGTCCGGACAACAGCCTTTCTCCCATCACTCAAGATCAACAAGACCCCGAAATACTTAAACTCCTCCACTTGAGGCAGAAATTCACACTCTCATTCCATATATATATATACATATATATATATATATATATTATATATATATATATATATATATATATATAGTCATGGAAAAAATGATTAGACCACCCTTGTTTTCTTCAGTTTCTTGTTCATTTTAATGCCTGGTACAACTAAAGGTACATTTGTTTGGACAAACATAACGATAACCACAAAGATTGCTCATAAGAGTTTGATTTAAGAGCTGATATCTTACCATTTTCCATGGTTTTCTTGATTATAACCTAAATCACTTAAGTTTTTACATCAATAGCTATGGCGTTGTACTGCCAAAAAACACTGCTTTTATGCATTCAGTGTTTCTTTTCTGTCTGTTTTAGTCACATGATGACGTTTAGTGGTACCAGGTATTAAAATGAACAAGAAACTGAAGAAAAAATGGTGGTCTAATCATTTTTTCCATGACTGTAGATATATATATATATACATACATATATTAGAGATGCAACGGTACTCGGTAAAATACAGAACCATTCGGTACAACCTGCACGGGACAATACGCTTTTATGTCGCGCGGTATTTATGTTCAAATAACTTTGTATTGGACTTGCACGTGAGTGTGCGTGCTTTTTAGGCAACAGGCCGCCACTGCATGTCAACGTCCACTCGCCTCCGCTCACTCACAGTGACCAACCGATCACACTTTGGCCAGTTGGCTGCAGCTCATAGACGCAGGAAAAAGAAAAAAAAACAAGGAAGCATGGCCAGCGGTAGCGGAGAAATTGGGAAAAACTTTTTTTAATCACCGCTGTGGGAGCATTTTGGTTTTGCTGTTGAATACACCGGAGAGGGAGTGAAAACAGTTAACAGTTAACAGAACGCTATCTTCCACCTCCCTAAACCCGGATCAAACCTGCATAAGATCCAGTTGTTACCAGCTGTGCGTCGTGGCGCAGAACGAATCATTGGATGCGCATTTAAAGATCACGAACAATTAATGTTCCTGTTCCTCCTCGACCACCAACAGTTTCAGACATATCGGAAATAAATTCCTAGGGATGCACAATAACTGTTTTTTAAAACCGATACTGATAACCGATAACACACACATATACCTAAGATCATTACATCAATACTATGAACAAAACCAAAAATAGTTTTGACTTCTTAAATGAACAGATATTTATTTTTTTCCAATGAAAAACTACTGTCAAGCCTCTCAAACATTTTCTTAAATCTATCAAACAAACCTATTTGATATCTCACATCAACTTAAATAAGGTTCATTACTGACTGATATAAAAAATAAAGGCTCCTTGAACTGATGGAAATACATGCATCAGAATTACTAACTGAAAAAGATTAACATTTGAAGGATTTTGACTTGTGATTCCATTTAAATTAATACCTTTAAAGTAAATGAGGTTCAGTAGTTTTTATTTTTTAATCTCATGGAAGCTTTAGATGAGAGGAATGAGGGAGAGGAGAGATTCCTGCTGGATTGCGCATGTTAGCATTAGCTACCGTTAGCTCACGTTAGCGCGATTTCAAAACTCCATGGAAGTGATTGTTATGTTGTAGGTGGCTGATCAGGTTTTACGTATTAAAGCTTGTGCTTCCCTCCTCGTAGAATTCACTCGGAGGATTCGTCACAAATAACCACCAAACTATCTTCTTCTGAAACTTTAACCAAGTTCCACGCCGCCATGTTTGTTGTGATCAGTACAATGCATGCTGCATTCAAGGTGTAACGTAAATTCAGACGTTTCCTCGTTTGCTAGTCGTTCTTTCAGCCTTTTCTATTTTTTTCTTTTTTTATGTGTAACATGAGGGAAAATACTGCGAATATCAATTCAAGTTAGCAACTACCAAAATTATGACGAGTTAACGAGTTGTTTTCTGGCATGAGGGGGTATTCTTGATTTTCCTTATTGAGTAATCGTTTTTCTGATTATGCCGACGTTACTTGAACACAACATTTACTGCCGGTCATTCAAGGCTCAGAGGGAGCGAGACACTGCTGTGTTGACAGAAATATAAATGTTATCGGGGCTATTCGTCGTGATATCGGACTTATCGGGATGACGTCATAATTTCCTGTTGGGTCATTCCACCTCAAATCAGCAGATTAGAAAAAAAATTCCCGCATGACCATCTCTGATTTGCTTGATTTTTTTTCTTTTTGAACTTTGACCTATAATGTAGTAACTTTGTGCAATATTAGCCTGGTACTAGCAATAACTTAGGATTTATAAATTTTTGAAAAAGTGCCCGTACGGCCATTTTCGTGACATTCCTAACGCTTTTAAAATTATTACCATTTTTGAGGGCTGTATCTTTTGAAACCGTACAAGCTAAAGAGCTGATTTTTTTAATGCTGTTAGTCCTGTATGTGCACTCTGTATGGGGTCAGTTTCAGGTGTCTATTATTCATTGCTGTTTGTTTAAAATAAATTTCAAACATCCAAAATAAATTTCACTCGCTTGTGCGGTTCACATTTCAAGTCCCCATTTGGAGCCCTTGTAATAGTAGCTGAGACTTACTTTTTTTGTTGAACAATCTCCTTCTCTTATAGAATAAAAATACATAAAGAATTTGCGGAAACAATTGTATTTTAGTTCTCATATGACCCAGCAAAAAATGAATTTCGCATTTTATTGTCGATATTCAATTGGCAATTGACAAAATATGACAAGATGTACCAAAAAACTAAATATACTGCCAGAAAGGTAATGACAATATCTGTTTATATACAAAGTTTCAAGTTGGTACTAAGTCTCTAAGTTACCTAGAAAATTCTTAAATCGAGCATTTTTGCCGTTTTTTCGAATTATTGAGAACTTGTAGAAAATCACCAGAGAAAGTTTTCAATGTACATTTCAGTATACAGGCTGTACTTCTGCATTGTATTGTCTTGTCTGGACATGTTTGCTGATCTCAAATGGACAAGGCCTTTCAAACAAAATAGTTTGCTGCATGTTTTATTCCTCCCTGTCCGTGCTGTGTGAGAGTTTGGTGAATGACTCAAGCAAAAGTGTTTTGTGATTTTATACTAGATAAACATGATCAATTGTGTAGTAAAATTACCAGTACTGGTAGTGCTATGCTGAATTGCCACAACTGAGGTTTTAACATATTAATAAATGTGTAAATATAGAACGTATAGTAACACAAGTGCATTGGCATTCAGTGCATGACATCATGCTTATGTCATCAGAAAATTCAGTGAGCTGTTCAGTTGATCAATAACCATTGTAGACCAAGCTTCAAAATCGAATGCAGTAAATGTGAACTCTTTGAAGATGGCAGAGAACTTGGATACTTGTACAATTGGGAAAAAAAAACTTTGTTCAGAACAGGATTGCCATAAACTGGACTTTGTCCAAAGTCTGAAACGGTCAGTATAATTTTGGTTTTATTATGTGCCAGCTTGATGTTCATTCCTTTATTCATATAATTAAGTGATGCAGGAGTAGGGTACAATACCTCATATTAGGGCTGGGCGATAAATCGATTTAATCGATTAATTCGAATTTGTACTTAATGTCGATTTGTTTTATTGAAAATCGATTTTCTCATTAACATCCGCCACCAGCGCCTGCTGGGCTCCCGTAGGTCAGAGAGCGCGGAGTGCGCGCCCCCCTCGCGCGCCCCCCTCCCCACCCGTGCTAGGTACACAAACAAGCAAGCATGCTGATCTTACACCGAAGAAAAGAAACGTATCCTCGGTTATTTGGAATTGGTTCGGGTTCGTGGCGTCAGACACAGAACAAACAGCACCTCGCTGCAAAGTCTGTTTAAAGGCTGTTGCTACCAAAGGTAGCAGTACTACAATTTACTGCAGCACCTTAAACAGAAGCATGCTGCCGAGTTGGAGAGGTGTTGCTCCCTACGAAAAAAACGACCGCGGCAGCCCAAGCACCGCCACCAGAAAACAACCTACCATCTTGGAAACGTTGACAAACTGTATCCCGTATGATATGAAAGGAGCCCGGTGGAAAGCTGTCACGGATGCAGTCGTGATGTATATTGCAAGAGATATGGTGCCCATATACACCGTGGAAAAGCCGGGGTTTATTCACCTGCTCAAAGTTTTGGATCCCAGGTACGTGCTACCAGGCTGCAAATATTTTTCTGACGTTGCCTTGCCTCGTAAATTAGAATGGAAGCCTAAAATTAAAATTTTAATTTTATTTGATGCAGATGTTTAAGTTAAGTTAACATAATTCAGGGAATCAAAATAGTACCCAAATACTTTTTGTTTACCACACAAGCACCTCCTTATTATGCAAAACATGTTCAGGTAACTGAGAGTTTTGTTTGCACTTTATTTTGTCAACCTCAAAAAAGGGGTCTTCTAATACTATGTTTTACTTATTTTTTGTGTCATTTTTCGAAACTAGATTACTGAAAAGTTACATTGTCACTGTTCACAAATGGCAGGCAGGGCTTGCCATCTCTTTTTTTGTGGCTTGTTTATGTAACTGAAACTCCAGAAGGGAAAATTTAAACAAAATAAAACTGAAACTTGTTTTGAAAATTTTTTTTGTCATCTACAAATTGATTTTAGGTAGGGGGTGAAAAAAATTTCTGTTTTCTGAAAAAAAAGTTTCTGCAAATTCTTTATGCATTTTAATTCTATAAGAGAAGGAGATTGTTCAACAAAAAAAGTAAGTCTCAGCTACTATTACAAGGGGTCCAAATGGGGACTTGAAATGTGAACCGCACAAAGCGAGTGAAATTTATTTTGGATGTTTGAAATTTATTTTAAAACAAACAGCAATGAATAGACACCTGAAACTGACCCCATACAGAGTGCACATACAGGACTAACAGCATTAAAAAAATCAGCTCTCTAGCTTGTACGGTTTCAAAGATACAGCCCCTCAAAAATGGTAATAATTTTAAAAGCGTTAGGAATGTCACGAAAATGTCCATACGGGCACTTTTTCAAAAAATTTAAATCCTAAGTTATTGCTAGTACCAGGCTAATATTGCACAAAGTTACTACATTATAGTCAAAGTTCATAAGAAAAAAAAATCAAGCAAATCAGAGATGGTCATGCGGGAAGGTCCTGTTGAATTGAGGTGGAATGACCCTGTTATCAGCCCGATAGTTATCGCGCACCGCTATAAATTCCCACAACCAACCTTTTCCAGCTTGACACCAGAGACAAAGATCTCCTTGGTTTCCTCCACAGCAAACATCTGGATGAGATCATGCCACAGCTGTACAGACTGACGTGTCTGTCCGTGACTATTCCCACAATCCACCACAACTGCTGACCAGACATCCTCTGACCTCAAGAGAATAAAAACGTACGCAAGTAATACAGTGATGCGTAATTGAGAGGTAGAGCCTTTTGAGCACATCCACATGTGACCAGGTGGACGCACATTTATTCCATTTGGACGCGCTCTTTTACGCAAACTCGGTATTGCGATCGCGGTTTAGGGTAGCTGGTGGTCTGAAACTGTACCGAATCCGTACCGAAACCGTGACACAAAAACCGTGGTACAGACCGTACCGTGAGCCACCTGTACCGTTGCACCCCTAATATATATATATATATATATATATATATATATATATATATATATATATATATATATATATATATATATATATATATATATATATATGTGTGTGTGTGTGTGTGGAAGAAGAAAAGATAAAACCCAGAGAGGGAGGTGACATTTCTCTGGGTTTCATGTGTTCTTGTGAGGCTGCAGTTCCTCTTCACTCCAAACAGAGCTGGTGTTTTCAGCTATTTTAGACCGTCTCATTTCACCGGAAGCCTCCGCAGGGATTGAAGTTACATGCTTCATGTGTAACGGCTTATTTGACTCTGCTTCCTCTGCACTCTCTCATATTCTTTTCTTCATCAAAAAAAGAAAAAGAAATAGAAAAAAAAAGACTATGGAGGATCTGAAAATGCACATGGGACATCTGTCCTGCATGTCCACACAGCAGCGTCATGTCCAACATCATCTGAGCAGCATTCAGAGTCTAAAACATCACCGCTGAGGGCTCGTGCACAGATCAGAGCATAAACCTTCATCTCAAGTCCTGTGTGAGATGCTTTTCTTCATGCTGGTCCCACTGGATTTCTGACCACTACTCCCAGCTCCTGTGCATCCTGACAATTCACACAATAGTTCCATTGATTTCGTGTCGTCTCCCGTCCGTTGCGAGAGACGGTCATTTTCTAGGTTTAAGAATCTCTCAGCTCTGCTTGTGTACTCTATAGACTGACGTTAATCTTTCTCTCAATGACTCCATCGATGTAGTTAAAGCCGTCAAAACACCAGAAACGGTATCACCCCCAGAACCTGCACTTCTTAACCTTCACTTTTTTGTAACCCGGTTGTCTGGACCACAAAATTAGTTTTTAGTTTAGTTTAGTTTAAGTTTATTTCAGTCAACCTTTCAAGGCAAACAAGGAAGAGACAAAAAAAATTACAATTTGACTGAAAAAGGCTCAGGCAGAAGCAAAGCTTATTAATGCCCGCCTACTATACAACTTAAGCTACACAATATATAGTGTCAAGTGGGAAGAAAAAAGAAAAAGAAAAAAACGAACAAACAAAAAACAAACATATAATATATACATATACTGTACATACACTTGCATACATACATGTACACACATAGATGCATATACATACACATACATATCTCTTTTCCTCTTTTTTCAATTACAGCCATAACTCCCAAATATAAATGCACATAATGATTTTTTGAACATAACAAAGGCAAAAGCAAACAAAATTAGTACAAGTATAAGTTCAAATTGAAAATCCTCAACAGATCATTCAGACATTTGTTCAAAGTCTGCCAAAATTGATAAAATGTCATCCATCGGGGATGTTGTTAAAGCCATTAAATGGTGGGTTGCTCTTCGCCGCTGCTGTTATTCCAGTTTTAATTCATTTATATGTTCTGGACTGGCTGTCTTCAGCAATGTTAGACTGCAGGATACCAGAACATTTGCGCTCGGTGTGGTGGGATACCGATCCCACTGCAGTACTCTGCTTCCATCTTTGCATCCTTCTGCTGTAAAGTCACAGAGACGCAGACATCCCTGCCTGTCGCCTACAGCCACTTCAGAGCCAATCTAACAAAGGGAGAGGAAATTCATGCAGGCACATGGAGAAAATGTAAACTGAACACATGTCCTGCTGGGGGGCGAGAGCGCCAACCCCTGCACCTCTCTGCCACCCAAATACAGACTGGACGTGGAACGTCTCAATGGGCAAAATGCAACCTGGAAATGTCACACACTTTGGTCAAGAATGCAATCTGATCCACCGAGTTCAAAAGTTCATATTCATATTCTGAAATAAGCTACTGATGTTTCCACCGGGGAGAGAGACGCCTCGGTGTTAACAACTGGTGAACAGCATCTCTACGGGGATTAAGGTCTGGACTGGAGCGATCTAAAAGGTGGATTTTATTCAGCGTCACCCGTCTTCTACTGAGCTTCACCTGGTGGGCAGACGCCCTGACACCATTCTGGAAGAGAGGTTGATACACCTGGGAATAGTGCTGGGCAATATGACGATACATATCGTGGGGACAATATAAAAGTGTATATCGTGCCATTTCTCTTCTATCGCGTCTATCGTGTCTATCGTTTCTTACCTAATTTTATCAATTATTACAGCAAATATGTAATTAAATAACCTGCAACGATAAATTTGATAGAAATATATCTAACTCTACAAAGTAGCCTTTTATGTTTGCACTTTTATTCATGGTTAATGCCTTAAACAGAGTTCTCTTCAACCCTGATGTTTACTTTAGACACTTTATATTGGTTTGCAAACTTTGCACTACAAGGTTACAGATTTCAGAAAGTTGAAAAATAATTTGTGTTTATTTTTTATAGCTGAACTTCTGTGCAAAAATGTGTTTTTCCTCTCAGAGACTGTTGTGCACTTTAAAAAAATGTGAAAGCTACTGTACCTCTGAACCTACCTGTTTTTGCTGCACTAAAATGTATGTTTGTGACAGTTCAGCTAAATGTCCTTTCAAAATAAAGTTGAAAAGTAAGCAATGAAATTTTTGTGAAACTTTTCAGAGAATAACTGAAAACATACTTTATTATGGTATATCGTGATATAAATCGTTATCGTGATATAAAATAGTCCATATCGTGATATATGATTTTTTCCATATCGCCCAGCACTACCTGGGAAATCATTTTCCCCTCCATGATGGCAGGTGGATCCCATATCGCTGCGCTTCCTCAACCACATCTCACCAACTGAAATGATGTTTTGAGTTGTGGTGAACTGTGTCTCTTTTTACTCCAAACATGGGGCTGAATATTTTTCCCAACCTGTCCAACTTTTGTTTATCCATCTACCCATCCATCCATTAACAGTAGAGCTGGGCGATTTTATCCATTCTGCGATATATATCGATTTTTTATTTCCCCAGGGAGTATCGATATTTCAGCTGCGGGTATCGATATTCTAAGCTCCCTTCAAAACCCCGATGTCCCGTACGGGTGCTCTTCCTGCAAAGTGCCATTAAGTCCTCCAGCCACTAGTGTCGCTGTAGAGCGTTTCTAACAAGTTATCCAGAAGCTTCTTTCTCTTCCAGCTAGAGCTGAGCCAGTCAGGAGGATGGTGGCGAGTATAAACGCAGCGCCTGCGTGCTTAAAAGCAGATGTGTGGAAGCAGTTCGGGTTTAAAAAGAAAAAGGAAAGCGAAGATTTAGACAAAAGTACGGAGGTTTGCAAGCTGTGTCACACAAACGTGAAGTACTCTGGAAATACCCACCTGAAACGTCACCACCCAGACAAGCTAATGCTAACTGAGAGCTAACTGCTAAACCCAAGAAGTTGCGGCGCGATCCGAAACAAACAATGCTGAACAGTTTTCATCTACTTCACCAGGATTTGAGACGGTATTCAGTGGTAGAAAATGCCGCCTTTAGGCGCATGGTGAACGCGATGGAGCCCTTCTATCCTATTTTATTCATTTATTCATGTCCAGCATTTGTAAGCTGCCTGTCAGCCATATAATGTGTAATTGATGCTTTCAGTTTAATTAATTCAAACAAAGTAATTGGAACACTAACAAGATGTCACCAAAATCACTTTGTCCCGTTAAAATCTTTCAGAAAATGATGTAAATGTATTGTAAGATGAATATCGATATATATCGCATTGAGAAACATATGTTGTATTGTATTGTATTGTATCGTATCGTATCGTATTGCTAGATTAGTGTATCGCTACAGCCCTAATTAGCATCCCCTTATCCAAGTTCAGGTCACGGGGGCAACAACCTCAGCAAAGAGGCCCAGACCTCCCTAACCTTGGCCCCCCCTCCTCCAGCTCCCCTGAGCGAATCCTGAGGCGCTCCCGGGCTAGCCCAGAGACATACGGACTCCTACGGGTCCTGGGTCTGCCTAAGGGGCCTCCGCTCAGTGGGGCATGCCCAGAACACCTCTCAAGGGAGGCGTTCAGGAGGCATCCCCACCATCCTCTCCATCCTACCTCCCGGATGACCAAAGCTCATTTCAGCTGTTTGTAGTAACCTTACCATTTCAGTTACCATCTAGTTTGTGACCGTAGATGAGGGCAGGAACGGTAAACGGAGACCCTTGCCTTTGGCAATAGTCTTCCTCCAGATGCTACACTGATCCTGTTTATCTCCAGCTCCATCCTTCCCTCCCTTGTGAACAAAGGCCCTGAGGTAATTTTTATTTAATCGGTCCCAAAAATATTTTTCTAATAGAACTGCAGATTTTCAAGATGGTTCTTATACAGATTTTTTTCAATGACTTCAGCAGCAACTTCCTCTATGGCGTTCTTCCCTGGACCCCCTGCCTGTTCAACGACTAGAACAGGTGAACAGAGATGTTTCCAGTTCCAGTTCCATTCAGTCTTCAGGCTTTGCTGTTACCTGTGGATCCACCTTTACCTCACTAAGGACTTTGTGTTGTGTCTTTGGAGTCATCTTGGTTGGGAAGAGTCGAGATGGCTACACTAGGAGGAGTAACCAGTACTAAACCATCTCCATTTCTAGACACTAGTGCTGGGCGATATGGAAAAAAATCAAATATCACGATATGGACTATTTTATATCACGATAACGATATATATCACGATATACCATAATAAAGTATGTTTTCAGTTATTCTCTGAAAAGTTTGACAAAAATTTCACTGCTTACTTTTCAACTTTATTTTGAAAGGACATTTAGCTGAACTGTCACAAACATACATTTTAGTGCAGCAAAAACAGGTAGGTACAGAGGTACAGTAGCTTTCACATTTTTTTTAAAGTGCACAACAGTTTCTGAGAGAAAAAACACATTTTTGCACTGAAGTCCAGCTATAAAAATAAACAAATTATTTTTCAACTTTTTGAAATCTGTTACCTTGTAGTGCAAAGTTTGCAAACCAATATAAAGCGTCTATAGTAAACATCAGGGTTGAAGAGAACTCTGTTTAAGGCATTAACCATGAATAAAAGTGCAAACATAAAAGGCTACTTTGTAGAAGTAGATATGATTCTATCAAATTTATCGTTGCAGGTTATTTAATTACATATTTGCTGTAATAATTGATAAAATTAGGATAGAAACGATAGAAGAGAAATGGCACGATACACACTTTTCTATCGTCCCCACGATATGTATCGTCATATTGCCCAGCACTACTAGACACTTTGTCTAATGTGTTACCAAAACACTTTGAGATGACTTTACATCCGTCTCCAGCCTCACGCAGGTGAACAACTCTTGATCATCGATCTTCAGAGATGTAGTTTTTGTTAGGTGTGGTTCCCATCAGCAGATGCTTCTTCTGAACAGCAAACTTCAAACGTTTGAGAGTCTTTTATCAATCAAAGCAGCTCATTTCATTAGCTGGACTCCAGGTGTGCAAACGTCCGACTCCAATTAGCTGTTGTTGAAATGATTTGGGAATGTTGTAAAGACAGAAATCCTGATACTTTGTGTGTTATCAGCTTAAGTAAATTGTGTCTGGTATTGTAACTCTGATGAAGATAAAATGTTACAGTAAATTTGGGTTCATTCACATAAGGTTCACACAGCTGTACTAGAAACTGGTGTGACTACTAACAGAATAATGTCAAATGAGAAAAAAAAAACAAAATATATTTATCTGTGCATAGGAAATAAAGATAAAAAACAAAACAAAACAAAAACATTTGATGCAGTTTTAATGTTCCTTCTGATAAAGTGGGACCTTTTTTTTCTATTGAGGTTCCAACTCGTCATAATAATGTTGCGATTTTGTCAGAAGTATGACTAAGACGGCTATTTAAAGATGAGACAGGCAGTCAAATTGCCACCACACAAAACTGTGTGTCATCAATCGAAGCCAGTTTTTTAAAAATACAATAAAAAGTGTATTTGCCTTTGTGCCTGTATCCACTCGCACACTAAAATGCTATTAATCCCTCACTCTCTGGCAGGTCAGAACCGGCCCGACATCGCTGCCTTTACTTTAACCCCATCAGTCAAGGACAACAAACCATTCCACCCCTCACCTTCCACCGCTGCGCTGACGTCTCCGCAAACGCCCGAACCCATTGTCTATGAATCCACGGCCATCACGTGGGATGCTCCGCACCTTCAGGTGCAGGTCATCCGAGCAGACATTTCAATTCCGAAGATGGATGCTGCGTTTCAGTGGGAACGATAAGAAAGGGCTTAAGAGGTCTTTCACCACGGGGATCAGATGCTTTTCTTACGTTTTTTTTTTTTTCCCAGCCTGACTGACAGCTCGCTGAAATAAGGCTTTTAACGTTTTCCTTTTGTCCTTTTCGACACACATCCATTTTCAGCAGAGACAGCTGTTGATGAAGTCTGTTCCTTCACACCATCACGACAAGTGAAGCGCTTCAACTCAGCAAATACATCATTAAATTAATAAAAGGTATGAATAATAGCATTAATAATTAGGAAATTTGCATTGTTAATTCCGTCATGGTATTTTTGACTGGGGAAGTAGAAATCAGAAAAAGCTCAGTTGGTAGAGCGGGTCGTCCTGTCAGTAGAAGGTTGGCGGTTTGATCCCGGCTCCAACTGTCCACATGCCAAAGCGTCCCTGGGCAAGACACTGAACCCTCACTTGCCCCCAGTGGGTCTGGCAGCACCTAGCATGGTAGCAGCCGCCCATTGGTGTATGAGTGGGTGAATGACAGGACAATGTCAACCACTTTGAGGGCACCTTGGTGCGGATAAAGCGGAATGTAAGTGCAGTCCATTTACCATTTAGATTCACTTTAAATTTTTTCACACAGTATAGGGATGCACATTTTCGATTTTTTATAACCGTTAACCGACGCCATTAACGGTTAATAACCGTTAACCGATAAGTCCGGGAGGGTTGGCTGCCGCGATGTTGCGCGCGTTGTCATTGACGCATGCGGACACTTCCCCGTGTTTACTCTCGCATCAATGTGTCGCCGTCAGCTTGTCGCAGAGATGCCGCCGTCACTTTTGATTTATACTAGCGCGGTCTCTGCTATGTTATTCCACGCCACAATGCAGAGCAACAATCACGAACTAGCTAAACTTACTAAACTTATCTCTTGTGTTTTTCCACTTCCTCACCGTCGCCGCCGTATCCAGACCCACATTTATCGTTATCTCCCTCCATGAATTACTAGAATATGTGCTGTCTTTGTAGTGTGGAGAACCAGAATCGTACAGATGTGGGAACTTCCTTATTTTTTCGATGATGCGCTCTTTTCTACGCGGACGTAGAATTGACCAATCAGAGGCCTGTTGCACCCGTCGACACGCCCCCATGAGTTGATTGAACTACTAGCTTAAAAACAAAATTGACCGTTAGTATTAATCGGTTAGAGTTACTGTTATCGGTTAACGGTTAAATGGTTAAGAATGTGCATCCCTAAATCGGTATGAACCAAAGGTATTTCTGATTTTTTTTTTCCAATCAACTTCATTTTAATTGTTATTATATATCCTTTACATTCAGATCTGCAACACATTCCAACAAAGCTGGTACAGTAAAGCCTTTACCACTTTGTAATGTTTTTTATTCCTTCTGTCAACACCCAAAAGGGGTTCTGGCACTGAGGAAAGCAAGTGATGAAGAGTTTCAGGTGGTAACATGTCCCACTCGTTCTGAAAATGCATCTCAAGGTGTGAAACAAAATGGTTTCAGAGTTCTCCAGCGTTCTCTTGGCTACATCAGGTACCCGAACCCTTGTCCTCCTTGTCCACGTCTCTGTAGTGAGTCCATGTACGTCATCACAGAGCCAGGCTTTGGAACCTGTTGCTGATAACAGTCCGGGCGCTCCCTTTCCTCTTCGGTCCGGAGCACACAGCAGCCATTGTGCCGGAGCCATCTGAGGGATCAGAGATCACAGGTGTCCAGCTCAGACTTGCTCTTTGTTCCTGACACACTAAACTTCCTCCAGTTTCCTTGAAAGGTTTTAATGATATTCTGCTCTGTAGAAGGAGAAATGCTCCTTTCAGTCTTCACTTTGTTTTGAAACATTTCAGTGATGTTCTCGCACATGTTGATAGGGTGGAGATCCTCTGTCCATCTTTGCTCCTCAAAGACTCAGCCTTCCCTGGATACTGATTTTGTTCCAAATAATCTTTGCAATCACCTGTTTGATTTAACATCTTTTTTTTTTTTCATGTCCCGCAAGACCTGGCCTATCTTGGGTTCAAACTTTCTGCAAATAAACAAAAGTCATTTTGTTGTAGTTGTTTTTCTATCGTCACAATTTCTTCTGATACTTTGGTAAATTCAAATTTTTCCCTTAACCCTCAATCTCAACCCTTTAAAGTAAGTGTAATGGCTATCTTTATTCCTCTGTATCAGAGCCGTGTTGTCTCTGTATTCCCTGAAATGACACAGTCCTCCGCCGCTGCACAACAAGGTATACAAGTAACGTGAAGCCAACCGGGACCGTAGCAAACATCCATCATCTATACCCGTTTCATCCTCCGAAGGGTCATGGGGATCTGCTGGAGTCTATCCCAGCCGTCTACGGGCGAAAGGCAGGGGTCCACCTGGACAGGTCGCCAGTTCGCCAGTGGACAAACAACCACTCACACTCGCACTCACTCCTACGGGCAATTTAGAACCACCAATAAACCTGACATGCATGTCTTTGGACTGTGGGAGCAAATAGCAAATAACACAATGGAGGATACATTACCCGGAGTACGCGGAGGAAACCCGTGCAAGCACGGGGAGAACATGGAGACTGCACACAGAAAGGGAGCGTGCCTATGTTCCCTCAGCCCTATGTTCCCTCAGCCCTATGTTCCCTCAGCTCTATGTTCCCTCAGCCCTATGTTCCCTCAGCCCTATGTTCCCTCAGCCCTTTGTTCTCTCAGCCCTTTGTTCTCTCAGCCCTATGTTCCTTCAGCCTTATGTTCTCTCATTTCTAAGGTTTTATTTTTCTTTCCAAAATTAGGCCCTATGTTCCCACATTTCCTCTATCAGCAATTTGCATCAGACTTTATCCCCATTTCTGACAATTTGGTCAATTAGTCAATTCGGGCAGCACGGTGGCTTAGTGGGTTGCTTACTGTGTTGCCTCACAGCTAGAAGGTTCCTGGTTCGAACCTCGGGGCCTTTCTGTGTGGAGTTTGCATGTTCTCCCCGTGCTTGCGTGGGTTTCCTCTGGGTACTCCGGCTTCCTCCCACAGTCCAAAGACATGCATATTAGGTTAATTAGTAATTCTAAATTGCCCATAGGAGTGAGTGTGAGTGGTTGTTTGTCTACATGTGGCCCTGCGATGGACTGGCGACCTGTCCAGGGTGTACCCCTGCCTTTCGCCCGTAGACGGCTGGGATAGACTCCAGCAGATCCCCGTGACCCTGCAGAGGATGAAACGGGTATAGATAATGGATGTTTGTCTGTGTCTTCGATTCTGTATGTTTTTTTTTGCGGTTTACTTTTTTTTAGTTATGCGCTTTGGGTTGCACCCAGTACATGTTTAAAGGGATGGTTCAGAGTAATTTCAACCTAGGGTCCTGCACCATGACCTCGTGCCAAATGCCCTCCAGAAGCTAGTTTTCCCTTGCTCAAGCAGTGGCATTTTGAGAAAAATCTTGGAAATGAGGGAACAAAGGGCTGAGGGAACATAGGGATGACCCCCACAGAAAGACTGAGGTTTGAACCAGGAACATTCTAGCTGTGAGGCAACAGTGCTGACTAGTTAGCCACCGTGCTAACCACCTAGCCACCGTGCTGCCCGCAGCAAACATTGTAAAGTAAAAAAATAAATGTTATGCAACAACGATGTTAATCCATGAAAAAAGTCTCAAATAAAGACAATGAGATGGTTTCATAACATTTATATCTTTAAGAACTACAAAGATACTTACATTTGTAGCTAGCTTTTTTTGTCACCATCCTTTTCGAAGATGTCTTGGCTAAATGACTCAATGCCTTCTGGGTAGCCCTTACTTCCAAGGGTGGTGCTGGAGAATCTCAATATTGAGGGCGATACAGCCCTAAAACTCGTCCCTCAACTTGACGTTCTAAGAATTGGAACAGCACTAGCACTTAGCGGGAGAACGCATTTTTGAGACTGAGGGTTGAGATTGAGGGTTAAGGGAGGAATTGGAATTCACCCTTTGACTCTAACAGGATGTTGTTTACAAGTTGTCTTCCTCCCGATAACCCCGGTCTGAAGTGGCCTGGGGGAGCGCTGCCAAACACTCCATTAGCATCTCATTCATGGAGCTTTAAACCTTCTCAGGACTGAAAACGCTCAATGTTCCCTGCAGCGTCTCCGTTAGCTCACAGCTCCTGGGTGCATCATTGTTTTTGTGTTGCTCCAAGTCACTTTGGGAGCACATTAAAGTTTCCCAGTTAACATCCATGCAGCTTGCTCTGGTATATGAAACATATCGAGGTATCCTGGGATGGCTAACCTGTGAGATCCACGCACACATACACTGACAGAGATCTCTGAGCAATGCAGTTTATTCTTCCCACGCTTCCCAGCACTCTCATACATCACAGGCCCTTGTCTCCCCACACAGCGTGGGATGGTGGCTGCATTGTGACTCAGACTTTGAGACACAGTGAGATCAACAGCGAGAGAGTGATGAGGATGAGGAGACGGCAGGGCATTGCTTCATCCTGGTGGACCGATGAAACGCTGCACAGGTCACAGAGAGCGACGTGGGGAAATGGAGGCTGTCGGCCCCCACATGCACTCTGGGGAGCATATATGCAAACCAAGTTCACGCAAAGGGTTTCACGTCGTTCCTGCATCCTTTTCACACAAAGATTGGAAAACTTTGCCGATGTCGAAACAAGAGATGGGATCAATACAATACAAGCCAGTCAGTGACTTAAATCTGTATCTGGGGTTGATACTGAAGTAATTCACTGATTAGATGTTTAAATATGGGTAACTGTCAGAAGAATTCAGTTCATATTCAAATATTTACTTTAAAAATGGAAGATGCACCAGCCCTAGTTGAGTTATCCCGTTCAAGATTCAAGATTCAAGACAACTTTATTTATCCCTTGGAGGGCAATTCAATTCGGCAGCTCGCTCCCCAACACACACATAAAAAAAAAAACATACAATAAAAACACAGGGAGAAAAGTTGGCAGCTATGTGCAAAATCTGCAATTTGTTGCATAAGAAAAAAGTGCTAATACCAATAAATACATCATATATATATATAAAAATTAAAAAAAATAAAAATAAATAAAAGCCTATACAAACACCGGATGAAATCTTTCCAAGAAGGTACACAGTAACTAGTTGCACAGTACAGACCAAACAGATTCACAAGGATAAATTTAACAACCGGACAGCAGAGGGGATAAAAGACTTGGAAAAGCGATTGCCCTTACACAAAGGTTGGGCATTCAGGTGAAGCATTGCTCTTTTTAACTCAATTGAAGGGTTAGATGTTTTTCTACATTTTTTAATTTCATCATTTAATTTCAAACAATACGGAAGAAGATAATGTTGCACACACACAGGCTATCATAAAGATGTGCATCACCAGACGAGCACAAGGCCAGGACTTGATAAACTTCCAAACACAGACCCCTGGAGAACCTCACTATAACATCATAGGTCGGGATTTCTGGGGTTCCCTTGAGCATGGCTGCATGTGTCTGAACTGTCTGAATAAATCCTTTTTTGATCTGCAGAGAACATCCAAGTTCCCTTATTTCTCTCCATGACAACAACAACAACAACAATGATAACAACAATGACAACAACAACTCCCCTGTGATATTTGAAGTAGCATCAGTCATTGGGAGGTGTGTATCAGCACTGGATCTGTACTAAAAGAAAAAAAAAAACTAGCAAATAAAAAGAAATAAAGAAAAAGAAAATTAAAATAAACTAATAAAAAGGAAACAGGTCTCAGTATTAGACGAGGACAAGCATTTGTAGAACTGGTCATGTTCATTTTAATTATGTACAAAAGGTCAGATTTCTTTCAGAGGAAGTGAGATGACACGCAGGTGAATTTATTCCAGTCATCACAAGCATCTACAAGTAAGCCAACTTGATTACGAGCGGGATTTCCTTATTGACAAATCTTCTCCAGAAGCTGACTATTGGACTCTGGAATACTGACTCTTCAGAAAATGAATCTGCGTTCCCAGCAGTGACTGTCAGACTCACCCATCCTCTGGGTCGGGCTCTAAAAAACACTCACTGACAAAATTTGTGTCGTTTGCAGGAGAGTCTGTGAAAATAGAGTTTGCATTTATCTGTCAGACGTGCATTCAATATTGTCAGTATTTACGCGAATAATTAAACACAGTTATCACTGATTAAAAAAAACTACAATCAATCAAGCTGCAAAACGTGGTACATGCAAGTGGAGCTGGACACCATTCAAGAGACGCTGAAAACCAGCCAACGTAGAGATAAATGCCACCTCACAAATAACTACTGGAAGAGACTTGTTTTTTTCTTTTTCCCACAAGCAGTTTTCTTGTGCATATGAAAGATTGAAAGTGTTGTGCAATAAGGCATATAACGTGCTCGTTTAGTCATAAAGGGGATTATTACCAACTGTCGTGAGAGACAGCTGCTAAAAACCAGAGGGGTATTAACAAAGTTAATAAATTGAAACGGGGCACCACCTGATAAATCAGGAAAAAAAATACTAAACAGCACAATCAGTCTCAAAATAGCTGTTGTTCTATGCGTGCCAGCCTGTGACCAGGTGTGGCGCTATAGAGCAACAGAGAAGGTGTGAGTCCGAACACAGACCTCTGCAACCAGCAAATGTTACAAAACTGTGTAAAATTACCACAAAGAACTTCTCTCATTAGAATATATCAGAATTTATTAAAACAAGTATTAAAATGAACAAACAAGATTGTTATGGTGGGAGACTGTGTGTGTGTGTGTGTGGTAAACGAAGCTGGCTTAATAGTGTGAGGGGCTTCCAAGATGGCGGACGAGGTCACGTGCTGCTCTCGTCCCTTACCAAGATGGCCGCTTACTCACGTGACAGGGCATCACAAGATGGCGGATGGGACCACGCGGTGCCCTCGTCTCTTACAAAGATGGCGGACGTAGTCACGTAGTGATCCTGTCCCTCACCAAGATGGCCGCTGACTCACGCGATGAAGCGCCACAAGACAGAAAATTAAGATTGTTTGTGTTCACTATTTTCACTGTTATGATGGGAAATACTGGAATCCGTGTCCTTGAAGGTTTGTCCTCATGTTGTCATCACTGACATCACTCCATTACCTTAACATTTACCTGTACATTTCTTTCAGTAGGAGTTATTCAAGAGTGAAAGGAAAGGATTTAAAAATCTCTGGCAGGCAGCAACAAAGTCTTAGACGGATGGCTCTTCAAAATGTCTGAAACTGGATTAAAGGAATCTTTCAGAAACACGCTGAGCTCTTAATGCTGACCGACCTGTCTGCAGTCATTAAAGAGCATTTAAATCAGATGGACTCCTGGATGCAGGTACTTAAGGTCCTGAAGCCATGCAGGGACCCACCAAAATGAAGAGCGTAGGAGGCACCAGGGGACGCCAGTTTCCACATTGTAGCTCCGTCAGGTCCGACCGATGATTGTAGTGAAGCACAACTCCAGTAACTTTTTTTCACAGAGCAATAATAAATCTAAACAAAATGAAGCCTGCAGGCCTCACTGAACATGTAAAAAGTTAAAGTCCATGACAGCACTGTTACTGTGGCTCCGTATCTTTTTATTTGGAAGCAAACACTACAATGAACTTCGAGAAAGTGGTTGTCGCATGTCATCAGTCGTGAAAACCTCCACTATTTTTCCTTCTCACGAGGGTTAATTGAACCTTTCTTGAGGTTACATGTAGTTGAACAATCATGCACACTCACAATAACAATCACAATCACTACTACGGGCAATTCAGAACCACCGATCAACCTAACATGCATGTCTTTGGACTGCGGGAGGAAGCCGGAGTACCCGGAGGAAACCCACGCAACCACGGGGAGAACATGGAAACTCCACAGAGAAAGTCCTTGTTGAGGTTCGAACCAGTGAAAGTATCTCTCCGTGTTCTTTTTATCTGGTGCCTAAATGATAGGACTAGAAACAAAGATCAATCAAAGAATTTAATACAAAGAATTATTATGCCATGCAGAATATTTTAATCGGCCGATGGTACACCTCTTGACACCACAAAAGATGCCAGGAAGTGCATCCAGGAATCAGATTCTGTCCCTCCTTTAAGGATCCAGGGAAGGCGGGTCCTGTTCTCCTGGGTTTTATGGTCCTTTGTTTCCAGAAATCCAGATGTCCACAGTCCCAAAGTCCTGGTTAATAAACAAACTGTTTTCCGGGGGTTTCAAACTCTTGATCGGGGGTCGGGAGGATGTTGCAGTAATTAAGTCGTAAACCCAAGCTGAGGAACTCAGGTCATAAAAGGAGACATTCCCTCATGTCAAGTTTTAACTTTAACAGTTAAACAGCCCTCAGATATTTTATTCCTAACACCAGGAACCTTCTGGCTGTGAGGCAACAGTGCTAACCACCAAGCTGCTAACCGCTAAGTCCTCTTTGGATTAATTTTTGTTAAACAATGACACAATGAAAAAACTTACACTTACACTATATTATAGTTATACTATAATATACATGATAAACTATTTACAAAAACAGGTTTAAAAGAGGGGACGTCAGCGTTTGTACATAACAAGACAGTAAATGAGGAATCGCAGCCATTTCTAAGAAATGAGAAGTTGAAAGAAAGAAAATGATGATTACTTTCTTAGTGTTTGAAATCACTTTAGCTTTTCATACTTCATGTGATGCGAAAGTCTTTTCAGCTGTTGAAATAAGCTTAGAAAGAACATGAGGCAGAGTCCTCTCCAACAGTTTTCTGGCATAAAATCAACACTGACTCTAATTTTGGCATCAGCTTCTGCGAGCTTAGACAAGCTGTTTTTCTGCCCTCCAGTCACACAGAATGGAAGTCGCACTGAAATCCCAAACACCAAAATATTGTTGTCTCTAAAAGATGCTGAGCGATAGCCAATGGCAGAGCAGCTCCACTTTCAAACCGAGATACAGGAGCTGACAAGCATGTTGACGTATACCGATGCGATATTTTTCCGAAGACGCCCTTCGTTAGCTGGAAATTTGGTTAATAGATACGTTCGTAAGTAGAGGTACCACTGTATGTGAAATTATTAACACATTAGGGATGCAATGGTACTCGGTAAAATACAAGAACATAACCCGAGCAGTGGGGCCGTTTAGAAGCCATGTCAGAGCTTTTTTATGGATTGATTATGTATGTATATGTATTGATAATATGTTCATTTGAAATAGGCAAAGCAGGAGGTATTTCTGAATCTCTGAATTAATGTTTCCCCAATTTGTCGTGGATAAATTGCACTTTTTCTTTTGCAACTGCTTACCTCTCTTTTTATACTACTACTTAGTGTGCACTAAAACGATTAAAATGGACTTGAACAGTGTTTCTCATTTACATTTTTGTGTGTTTCAGGTTCTTTATATGTCTTTTAAACTATGATGTAATAGTAATAGCCAAGGAAACAAAGTTAAGTGTACAGTAGCAGAGTTTATTGAAGTGTTGTGCTTGGTAACTAACTGTTTACTTGAAGTATTATGTTATTCAGCACTGAAATTGTTTGGAACTAAGCAAAATAAATAAATCATTTTAGAGAAATGAATTGTCACTTTATGCACAAAACGCATATCGAAACTGTACCGAATCCTTACCGAAACTGTGACATAAAAAGCGAGGTGCGGACCGTAGTGTGAACCACCTGTACGGTTGCACCCCTAGTCTGTACCACTGAATATTTAAATTTTTAACATTACCAGTAACTTATAAAGACAACTGAGAAGTTGCCATCACAAAGAAAATCCTATTCTGCAGATTACAAGTTGCAAGTATTGAAACATGCAGCCGAAAATGGTAATGGAGCAGCTGAAAGAAAGTTTGGAGTGAACGAGAAACTGGCAAAAAGTAGAGGTTACTCTTACTGCAATGAAGAAAACAAAAAAAAGCAAATCGTGGGGTAAAAGCTCGGTGGCTGCAGCTGGAGGAAGGAGTTCAAGCATGGGCGCTTGAACAAGGTGCTGCCAGGAGACGCTTGTCAACAGCGCTGTTGCGTCTCCACACCCAGGTCGTTGCCAAGGAGATGAATATAAATGACTCCGGGGAAGGACCTTCTTCACGTTACCGCCAAGGTTATCATAGTTAACGAAAATGAACTAAATAACAAAAACTAGAATTGAAAAAACATTTTCGTTAACTGAAATCAAATAAAAACTAGTTTAAAAAAAAGATAACTAACTGAAACTGTATTGTATGTGTTTGTAAAACAAACTAAAATTAACTATAATACCAGGAACGACCTTCATTTTTATATTTGTAATTTTTTTTTCTTCACATAAACGTTTTGGGATTTACATGAAATCTATTAACTTTACTCTGCCATACAACAACAACAACAGCAGCAAAAAATTAAAATAAAAAAAAAACCTAGAGTGATCAGTGATGGCTGCGGCAAAAGTTTTAAGAAAGCAGCACAGTCCTATTTGGGATTTCTTTGACTATGACTGTGTTAACGATAAAAATAAGTGTCTTGTTGTAGAAGCAGGTGATACAATGTGTGGAATAATTCTGAAGGAGAAAAAAACCCACGAATCTGAAAGTTCATTTAAAAAGCTTACATAAGAAGGCTAACCAAGACTAGCTGGATAAGCTAGCCTCCTGGAAAGAAGGCTAACCAAGACTACCTGGATAAGCTAGCCTAAGCTAGCCCCCTGGAAAGAAGGCTAACCAAGGCTAGCTGGATAAGCTAGCCTAAGCTAGCCCCCTGGAAAGAAGGCTAACCAAGGCTAGCTGGATAAGCTAGCCTAAGCTAGCCCCCTGGAAAGAAGGCTAACCAAGGCTAGCTGGATAAGCTAGCCTAAGCTAGCCCCCTGGAAAGAAGGCTAACCAAGGCTAGCTGGATAAGCTAGCCTAAGCTAGCCCCCTGGAAAGAAGGCTAACCAAGGCTAGCTGGATAAGCTAGCCTAAGCTAGCCCCCTGGAAAGAAGGCTAACCAAGACTAGCTGGATAAGCTAGCCTAAGCTAGCTCCCTGGAAAGAAGGCTAACCAAGACTAGCTGGATAAGCTAGCCTAAGCTAGCCCCCTGGAAAAAAGGCTAACCAAGACTAGCTGGATAAGCTAGCCTAAGCTAGCCCCCTGGAAAGAAGGCTAACCAAGACTAGCTGGATAAGCTAGCCTAAGCTAGCCCCCTGGAAAGAAGGCTAACCAAGACTAGCTGGATAAGCTAGCCTAAGCTAGCCCCCTGGAAAGAAGGCTAACCAAGACTACCTGGATAAGCTAGCCTAAGTTAGCCCCCTGGAAAGAGAAGCTACAGCTGCAGGCCAGTCAGCGTTGGGAAGGAACGGGAGAAAACAGCAACTATAATGGACTGTTTCCATGGAGACCAGATAGCTGCTGGTCAGTAAATACGCAGGAACACCACAAGAGGGAAGACGCATTGATAAATATGTTTATTGAGACCAGAATGTAAACACGTCTATGTGATTCGATAGCCTTCAAAAAGTTCAGTGCCTCACTCCAACCAAAATTACAACCCTAATTTACAAAATAAAACTAAAACTAACACTGAAACTAATAAATACTAAACTAAAACTAAGTATTTCAAAAAACTAAAAATGAATAACAACTAGCAAAACTGCTCTAAAAACAAATTAAAACTATCTGAATTTGAAAAACTAAACTAGAAACTAAATAAAAACTAAAACTAATGAAAAATCCAAAATGATTATAACCCTGGTTAACGCTTCATGCAACGCAACCGTCTATCACAGCAAGGACTGCGACGTCCCAAAAACTGCCAGCAGACTTCCGAGCCAAGGTTTCCGTAAGTTTGTTGAAAAGTAGGGGTGCTCCGATCGATCGGTGACCTGATTGGATCGGCCGATATGCATATGATCGGGATCGGTCAGAATTGTCATTAAAGCCGATCAAAAGAGCCGATCAAAAACGCTCTATTCTCGTGCGCATACACTGTGTATAGACCTTTTCGGGCCAGCCCCCCCGGAAGTACCCCGTCCGCCATTGCTGGGTCGTGCTACACAGCGACACTTTCACCAGCTCGCAGATTAACCAGTGTTTTTCTCTTTCTACAAATATATATTTTTATAATGTCGAGTCGGTCGAGTGGGAATAATGTTCCGTCATAAACTGTGCCAACAATGGCGTGAAAATTCAACAATGGAAGAAGAAAGTATGTGAAATACACAAGCCTTTACTGCACGAAGACTGCCTTGTTTGCAGAACAAGAAGTTAGGAAGACGTGGGTGAAAAATATCAACAGAAAGGACTTTGTTCCAAATGAATACAGCGGGGTGAGTTTTCGTTAACATTCAAACTCGTACTACTCATAGTCTCGCTGAGAGTCCCGGACGATTCTGGCCGAAAGAACAGCAGTATGAGGCTACTGTAGCCCTCGGCACTAGCACAAGCCTATAAATCAATGAATGAATGAATGAATGATAAAATAAATCAAATATAACATTAACACATAGCCTAATTTACCGCTAGCGTTAACGTTACAGTAGCATAATCTTTATGGCTTGTTGACGTTAGTTATAGCCAGCGTTGCAGCGTTCCACAGTTTTTAGTGTTTGATTATGGGAATAGATCATGCTATTTCCATAACCAATCATTAAAAACAGCGATAAACTACCTTCATCTGTAACTGGAGGCCACTGCCTAACATCATCAATCCAAGACATGTCTGCGTTATCAGTAACAGATGCTCCACGCTGCTGTGTTTGGGTTAGTTGGTGGAGCACCGCACACTCCAGTTATGGCTGGGCCACTAGGGGGCGCATGTCCACAATTTTCAAGTCGAAAAGGCCTAAGACAGCAAGAAACAAAGGGAAATAAATACAATCGGTGATCGGATCGGCCGATATTGATATCAGTGATCGGTGATCGGCCCCAAAAACCCTGATCGGAGCACCCCTTTGAAAAGCATGTAACTGAGCACAACATGACACCGGATCATATAATTAACATGTCTGTTCTTGGTCTCAGACTTGATGAAAATACATTTCCCCAAACAATGCAACTTATATATGTTTTTTTTTCTTCTTTATTATGCATTTTTTGGCTGGTGCGACTGTAAAATACAGTAATTATGGAAAATGAAGTTTGACCAGACTGGCATCTTTACATATTCTGGTGGAAGCAATGGTTCCCAGCTGCCATGGAGGGCCGCTGCTCTGCATGTTGTAAAGGTTGTTCTGCTCCAATACACCTAATTCAAATGAATGGGTCATTAACAGACTTGTCCAGACTCTGATGACATCAGGGTCCATTCATTTGAATCATGTGTGCTGGACCAGGAAACCATCTGAAACATGCTCAGGACTGGAACTGGGAAACACTGGTGCAGACTCACTCTCAGCGTACTGGGAGGCTATCAGAGATATTTGTTTCCTGGCAAACACACGTGGAATTATGAAGAACAGATGGGTTTTCTATTGAAGAGGGACATATTGGCTTGGCAGTCAATACGTTTTCACAATATCTTCACTAAAAACACTAAAAACAATTTTCTTTGTTGACTTGAAATGTTTTATTTTATATTAAGGGCCGTGTAATTAATTATGATTACCATTTTTTTAACTTTCATGATTCAATTTTTTGGAACCTGTTGACAAGAAAAAATAAATTAAAGTCAAGATTTCATTTTTTTTGGAGTGGTATTGTAACATTTCTCCCTTCACACACACTCCACCTGTTCCTGTGCTGATCAACATCTGTGTGTTCTTGTCAAATGCAAAATTAAAGACGTTAATTTAGGCAATTAACTTAAATGATCTCCTCTCCTAATTTCGTTCTCTGGAATAAAAACTGTGTGAAACGCAAAGATCACAACAGGCCTTTTGTTAGTTGTTAGTGAGCCCCCTCCATCACAAATGATGACCTGGATACAGTTTTTTTCCCTCTGTGTCACATTTATCTTGTCAACATTAATTACTCAATAAACCTTGATCGCTCTGAAGGATCGTGGCTGTTTCAAGGTGACGCCTCCTCTCACTGGCGAATGTTTATCCCTTTATCATCTATTATCACTTCTCATTGGCTCAACAGGAAATGAAGTATTCACTGATGTCTGATTCACACTCAGTTATTACCCACCTAAACCATTATAACTAGTTCATTTAACCGCATATTCTGGAGATACAAACAGCTCATTCTTACAGAGAAGGTCCACAGGAATTACGAGCGAAAACAGATTGATAACTGTTGTTATTTTAACATCCTCCACAGCAATGGGAGATACTCATTGCCACTGCAAATGCTTGATAGCAGTTGTTGGTTCAAATGGTGGGAGAACTAGTTATTACGTATGAGGGGAGTCATGTGACCCGGAGAAAGTTGGAATCATCTCAGCTTTGTTCTGAGATTTTTATCTAAACTGAGCCATGAAGAAGAGAAAATGTCGCGTCTGGGTGATTGCAGAATGTAAATTATAATCTGATTATGTTCATAGTGTAGTGGAGTAACAGAAATGTGGTGATTATTGTGATTTGTAATCTCTAATCAATCTCTAATTAATCTCTAATCAATGAAATGTGTGATTCTAATCAATAATCAGAAACAAGATGATTTAGTTGATTTGTAATGTAGTAAAAAAGTAGATCAATGAAGGGAGAAATCCTTGTTAATTCTGTGTGTGAAGATTTCTGGAAAGTACTATTCATCTGTACTGTCAACAGCAAAGCGCTGTGTACCCCTGTGTACCCCTGTGTACTGCTGTGTACCCCTGTGTACTGCTGTGTACCGCTGTGTACCCCTGTGTACCGCTGTGTACCGCTGTGTACCCCTGTGTACCGCTGTGTAACCCTGTGTACCCCTGTGTACCCCTGTGTACAGCTGTGTACTGCTGTGTACCGCTGTGTACCCCTGTGTACCGCTGTGTAACCCTGTGTACCCCTGTGTACCCCTGTGTACAGCTGTGTACTGCTGTGGAACGTCAACAAATCTGTGTGTTTTCAAAACAAAATGGAAGAAGTGGATGAGAGTTGAATGAGTTATTATTTTGGTTATTAAGGTAAAATCCCAATGGAAGTATTAATTTGCTCTCAGGACACACGTAGAATAGATAAGGAATAGATTTGGATAGGCATGAATTAGGGTTTGATAATTAGGTAACTTTTTGGTTGAGAGGAAGGTAAACTAGTTATTCAAAACAGTTCTGTGCGCCAGGCTAACAAGTGCTAGCTCAGAGCTACCAGAGACACAATAAAGAGCAGGGAAGGTATCATGTGAGGTTGTTATCAAAAATAATAGTTTCTTCTGCAATACACACGAGCGTAGCCGTGGCTAGCACTGGGTCAGGGGTAAGAAATTGTTTTGGGTGAGTAGCAGCTCAGGGCGACCTTGGAGGAGCTTCGAGCAGAATCAGGCACCAGACTTTGGACAGAATCATGGCGAATGAGCACATATTCTGGATATTAACCAATCAATCAATCAATTAAGCTGTGGGTACCCTTTGTGACATACATTGTTGCATAAATCGTTAGGTAAGAGTTAGCTTTAGCTGATTAGCTTTAGCTTAGCGAGTTATTTGACCAGTAGACACGGTAACTTTGGAACCTGGGAGGAGCTTTGTGGTTAAATTATGTATGCGTCTGTTAAGCATAAACCAATAAGAAGGGTTGTGTATGTCATGATAATTATGTACACCTCTGTTGAGATGCCTGAACCAATCAGAATGACGATGTGACTCTTTCTGTGAATTATGCATGAACGACTGTATGTGAAACCAATCATGAATTGATGTGTGACCAAACAAGAAGGGTTGTGTAAAATGTTTGGTAATTATGTAGATTGTAATTCTCTGTAGATGTGGATAAACCAATCATGAATTGTTAGGTGAGTTTTGGGAAATTATGTACGCCTATGCAGATGTGCATCAACCAATCGAGAGTTGTGGATTCTGAGGAAGACCAAACAAGGACTTTTTGGGGCTGAGACCAGGCTGGTTGAGAGAGAGCATGAAACCTGAGGAGAAGGAAAGATCGGGGTTCTTCCGTGAGGCGTCTTTGAAGGAACAGGACCGGCTTGGGACCGAGGGAGCTAACCAACCATCGGAGGGAAACATCCGAAGGATTTATTGTTCAAGAACAAAGAAGACGCAAGAACGGATAAACCATTTTTCCAACCCTTGAGGAATATAATTGGAGTTTTTCGGATTTACCCTAGCTCACTGCTTGCAAGGAGGAGGGGCCGGATCAGAGTACCTAGGGACCTTTCCCTCTCTGCCAGCAGACTCGGAGGATAGTGAATTGGCCATTTGCTTGCACCTCAACCGTCCTTGAATCAATTCAAAGGAATGAAATTGGAATTACAAGCTACCGTTCTTCCCATTCAGCCTGGATTCCATGGAAATAACTGGAATTACAAGCCACGACCTGGATCATCACAGAAGAACGGAGTTGTCAGCCATAACTTTATTTTAGAATAGAATTAAAGTTTGTCTTTCCATTTTCCAATCAGTATTTCCAATTTCCAATTTCCAATCAGTATTTAATCAATGTATAACCAATGATTGCTGTCGCTTAACCCTGCTAACCTGCTTAATAAATATATAAAATTAACACAAGACGTTGTGGTTGATATTGAAACTGTCCCCACAGTTGTAAAGAATGGGTATAATGACATAAACAACAACTTCAGGTTCTTAAAGGTTACTCTAGCCCAATATTGTCACAGATCCTCGGGGCTTGCTGTCCAAGCCATTAAAACTTAATCTAGTCGGTAACAAGAGCCCAGATCATAAGAGGAGAGCTGCAGTTAACAAATGTGACCAATAGCTGGACTTTGAGCCGCCAGGCTATTCCTCTTAGATCAGTTATTGGAGGAAGCAGGGTCGGCATTTGGATGAATAGTATGCAGTGAGGCTACCCGACACCAGCTTAAATAAGTTGAAGGAAATCTAGCGAGGTGAACCCCCCTCGACCGCAACTTCGGTCCCGAAAAGATGGAGAGCTGGTCCCGGTGACAGACTCTGCTAGTCAGAGGCTGAACCACACCTGGGGGGTCTAACAGGGGCAATTACTTTTTTCATATTGGACAAAGTAGGCTTGGATGGCTTTTTATCCTCAATACGTGATATCATCATTTAAAAACTGTAGTTTTGCATTCTGCAGATTATCTCAGATGAACTATTTCAGAAGACATCTAAAAAAGTCGTACATGGACGTTACGCTAATCTGCGAAGGTTCAGGGGAAACAATCGAGAGGGTGTCAGGAGAGATTTCACGAAGAAGTTAGAAGAGAAATATGTGCTGCTCAAAACATTCAGGTGGACTATTAATCGTACAAATCCAATCCAAGCTAGCTGCACCACGTTCTCCGAGTGGGAACTGAGGTCACTCCAGGAGCCAGAACTAAGTCACGGCTCCACCAGCCTCTACTTAGGAACTCTTGATATCACTGGGAACATCAATGATGATGATGTCCCCAGCCCCGCCCATCTCAAAAGGTGTTGGATGGAGGTAAACGGCACTTCTTCATGCTGTGTTCGTGCAGACGCATTTACAACAATGAAGAAACAAACAGTTAGCCGGACTTTTACTCTCAGTGGTTCCTGTCGCCTCTGGCTCTTAGTTTAGCTTCTTTTCTTCTGACCTCGCAAAACAGAGCAGAGCTGATGGATGTCAGCTGATGTCAGTAACCACAGAGCTGCGTTCAGAGATGGAAGATTTTAACCTTCACCAAACAAATTAGCCGCACATTTAAAACGCATTCATCTCGTAGCTCGAAAGGAGAAGCGCGACACAACATTGCTAACACCACAGATAAAGATCATTCATTAGTGATCTTTCTGCCACACCTGTCTGACTGGGGACCTGAGATCTGGGAGGAGAATTGGATTTAGTCGAGGCCGACTGGAAAAAGATTTACTCGAGGCCTTTGGGCTGCCTGAATGGTAACAGAGGGCGTTTGTTGGATTACTCAAATATAATTAATTATAATTTCTCTTTGAGATTAAATTGGGCAGCAAAATCTTTAGCAGATATAAGAGTAATGAAGTGATAAGAAGTCTATCAAGCCTGAACCGCACTGAGAAAAAAAGATTGATTTTAATTGTGTTGTGATGAGAAATAAACAAGTAAAGAAATGGATCTGAACTGAAAGAGATTAACTCCGAGGTGACTATGAATGCAGCCGCTTTTCAGCTCTCTGAAAAGAGGAAAAAAAACTATATATATATATATATATATATATATATATATATGTGTGTGTGTGTGTGTGCAGGTGTGTGTGTATTTTAGGTTAGAAGCATTTTAGGTGGCTTTTGAAATATTTAATCTGAGAGAGAAAGAGAGAGATAATCTGCAGGATGCAAAGATGCAGTTTTTTTTAAATGATGATTTCATGTATTCAGCATAAAAACCCATCCGAGCCAACTTGGTCCAATGTGAAAAAGTAATTGCCCCTTATACGTAAAACCATTATGGGGACAACAACTGCTACCAAGCGTTTGCAAAAACTGGCAATGAGTATCTCCTACTGCTGTGGAGTAGAGGTCTTCGGAACAACCCGAAAACCCGAGGTTCCGCCCCGACCCGAATCGGGTCTCAGGTCCATTTAAAAGACGTGACTCCGGGTTCGGGTCGGAATCAGTACAGTTAGTCTCGGGTCCGGTCGGTGCTCTCTGACAGGCTGGGTCCATGTTTACTCGAGAGAAGGTAAAGATATTAGGCGGTGGCAGCCAAATGTCAGGACTCGGGGCAGTTTAAATGAATTATTAATTAACGTGGCGTGTTTGTCATGAAAACAATCGTGTTGCTTGCCGTAGCGTGTTATTAGCGTGTTATTAGCGGTTTGTTTACCGGCAGCTGTAAAGCACAACGGATCGCCAACATGACAACGCTGGATGAGAGAACATATTTACGACACGTCCTGACCGGTGTAGGCTATTAGCGTTAGCAGTTGCTACCAATAGCATCTGTATCCACAAAGAAAATAACGACGTGGATTTATTGTTGTTTACATCACGTAGCCTATGTAGCAACTGAACCGGGTAGAAGAAGACAACTTTAGGTAAGAAAATCAAGTTTTATTCAACGCTAGACAACTTTTAACGTGAGCAACTATGGGCTGCATTGTCTCGGTTCTGTTCGAGTAACGTGGTTCGTTTCATGGTCGGAAACTAAAGACTCCGGTCGGGTCGGTTCCGGGTCCAAATATTGCGGGTCCATTCGGGTTCGGACCACCAGACTTATGATAATAGCTAGGGGTCGGGTTGGTTTCGGGTCGAATTGTCAAGGGTCAATTCGGGTTCGGGTCCATGAAAGTGGACCCGTGAAGACCTCTAGTCTGTATAGCTGGCTAAGCTAACGTTAACCATAAAGCAGGTGTAGCCAATGTTCAACATTGGCTACGCTAAAGTAGAAATCTTTGCCGACTCTTCTTTGTTTTAAATCAGTCTCACTGGGGGATTTTTGAGCATGAACAACCTGTTTAAGTGTTTAAGGCCATGACACAGCACCTCCAGACTTTCACTAGGCCACCCCAAAACCTTTTTTTTTTTTTTTTTGGGTGGGTGGGTGGGGCTTTATTTCATGGTTGGTATGCCACCATAGTAGAACAGATAGCGAAACAAAGGCTCTTCACTGATATTTATTCAAATATTTCTCGGCCGGGAGAGTAACACAGATTCCTGTGCATGCAGGTATATTTACATAGTGCTACAAAAGTATCTTAGTAGTATCGATTACAAATGTACAATTTCAACGGTGGCTACATCATGGCGACTGCAGCAACGTTAGCTTAGCGTGCTAGCAGCTAGTTATACTGTGACAGCTGTAGTGCTCAAAGAAGAAATTAGACTGCACAGAAACATGAAATCAGTTAAACCTCTGGGAGATGGATTTGGATTCACCTCTAAATTCACAACAGGTGCAGTTAGAGTTATTCAGCTTGAATAATTTGCTCATCGTTTTCCAATGACACATTTTGCAGCAGTTTACAGCACAGTTGATTGTCTTGAAGCTATATATAGTTGAGGTAGGCCAGATTACATCTGCAAATCTGGCAGTCGTGTAATGATTCGTTTTTAATTTAATAATGAACGGGTGACGCTCTCTACCACCAGGGACTAGGAGCTCTGTGTGCTTGTGGCCATGCCAACTGCTTGTGTTTTATGTAATTATTTCCAAATTTTAACAGTCTAATAAAAGCTATAACACACTAAATCTGTAAATCAGCCGCCCACGGGGTGAAAAAATATCCAGACACAAAAGCTGAAAGCCACCTGATGAACAAATATCTGGAATATCCGAAATAAAAGGACAGATTGACTTCTTCAAATGTCCACAACATGATGAAGTTCTTTTGTAGACGGTCCCGCCGGTTTTCTTGATGGCTGCCTGAGAGACGACCCCGTTGAGGAGCTTAATTTGGCACCACACTGATGTCAGCTCAAACTTAAGGTGGAAAATCCAATTAATGGCCCTCGCAGCTGTGAAAGAAACACATCACAGAGATGCCTCACACTTTCCCGTTGCTTCCAAACAATTCCAGGAAAAATAAAAGTAAAAACCTCCATAGTGAGGTTTGATGTGTGTGTGTGTGTGTTGTGAGTGTGAGTTTGAGTGTACGTGAGTATTTCATGTGAGGTGTCGACTCTAATGAGGTCTTTTCCTGGACCTGGCAGGCTGCAGCTCAGATTGGCTCGCCTTATTGCAGCCATGTATCTGCAGAAGTGCGTCCTGGACCCGGTGTGGGTGTGACAGTGTGTCACCTCTGGGTGTCATTCCAGGTGATGCAGCCTTTACAGCCTTCCTGCAGAGCCACCGCCTGTTCCTAACAAGGACACGGAGGCTCGCAGATGCAACGACACAACAACCGTCGCAGACAGTTTCTGACACACCGCCGCCGTGAACACGTACGACACGGAGGACTGAACGACAGAACGAAACGCCCTCACGGCCAAGGAGACCGGCGGCTAACGCTTTCATTCTCTCACATACACAGTTTCACCCTTCAAAGATACAAAACAGTTGAGACACTGTGTGAAGTGTTCAATAAAAACAGTACAGTGAACCCTCACAGGTCGCGGTCTCCGTACATCGCGGAGGTTTCAGAAAAAAAAATATTCAAAAAAAATTGTTTTAATTGAAAAAAATTTAAAACGAAGTGCACGAGGCTGAAGCGAACACATCGACTCTTAGGAAGCAACAAGGATGCCCCATGAATGAAAATGGAGGCCTCTGATTGGCTGCTACGACGGCCATTACTGCATACCTGTCAAAATGCATACCTCATTTTAGCTGGAAAGTCCCGTATTTTTTAGTTTTTGTTTTTTATCTTTTAATCTCATGGAAGCTTTAGATGAGAGGAATGAGGGAGAGGAGAGACTGCTGCTGGCTTGCACACGTTAGCATTAGCTTCCGTTAGCTCACGTTAGCACGATTTCAAAACTCCATGGAAGTGATTGTTATGTTGTAGGTGGCTGATCAGGTTTTACGTATTAAAGCTTGTGCTTCCCTCCTCGTAGAATTCACTCGGAGGATTCGTCACAAATAACCACCAAACTATCTTCTTCTGAAACTTTAACCAAGTTCCACGCCGCCATGTTTGTTGTGATCAGCGCTGTGCTGCAGGCTGCATTCAAGGTGTAACGTAAATTCCCACGTTTCCTCGTTTGCTAGTCGTTCTTTCAGCCTTTTCTATTTTTTTCTATTTTTTATGTGTAACATGAGGGAAAATACTGCAAATATCAATTCAAGTCAGCAACTACTAAAATTATGACCGAGTTAACGAGTTGTTTTCTGGCATGAGGGAGTATTCTTGATTTTCCTTATTGAGTAATCGTTTTTCTGATTATGCCGACATCACTTGAACATAACATTCACTGCTGGTCATTCAAGGCTCAGAGGGAGCGAGGCACTGCTGTGTTGACAGAAATATAAATGTTATCGGGGCTATTCATCGTGATATCGGAGTTATCGGGATGACGCCATAATTTCCTGTTATCGGTCCGATAGTTATCGCCCCGATAGTTATTGGTCCGATAGTTATCGTGCACCCCTACCCAACTGTATTGGAAAAGAGGATATACAACACAGTCAATAACAGAATTGAGAGTCTGTGTTGTGTTCAACATGGCCTCGCTCCCCTTTTGTTTCCAATTAGCTTCTTTAAGAAAAAAAGGATTGTAAAATACAGAAGAGAAAATGAAGAAAGAGCATCAGTTGTCACAAGCAGGGTTTCCTATCACTTCCTGACATCAGCAGACTATTCTTCTGCCGTCACACATGACAGATGAGAAGCTCAGAAAAGTTGGACGTGTTTTTTTTTATTTTTCTCTTTCCAAATCCAACATATTTTGTTCTGAATGGCAGGAAATGAATGGTCTCTCTCCGAGGACACTCATTTATCTGCTCACCATGCTCATCCTGGAGCACACTTTTTATCATCAACCAGTCACCAACAGCGGTAAAATTGCTTAATTAAAGCATGAATGTTTAATAAACCCTGAGGCGGCGGGAGGCGGGACCTCAGACAGGCCGTCTGTCGGAGAGCAGCCTCCAGGGAAGACATGAGCAGCTGAGTCTTCTGAGACGGAATAATCTAGAAGAGATGAGAAATTTCATGTCCATCAAGGTTAATGCCATGAACTTTAAAGTGACTGCATTCTGCTCATTTTCAGTTATCTTATTTTAAACTGGTATCTCTGGAGGATCCCTACTCACAGAAGAACTTCAAAAGCCCGTGAATCATCTCAGGACGACAGAGAATCTTCCTTAAAACAAGCAGCTTTGAAGTGTTTCTGATTGGTCAACGTCCTGGAGGCTTGCCGATGGGCGGAGCTAATCGTGGCACAGCTCCTGTTACTGGTCAGACACTTGCATTCAACGTATCAACATGTCAGTCAGTGCGTTTACATGGGAAGTTTAATTCCTCTTTAATTCAGAATTAAAGTTAAAGCCCAATAAAAGTTACCATGTAAACACTTAATTCCATATGAAAATGTCAATTCCAAATTAAACTTAATTCCGAAGTAAGCGGCTGGTTTATTCTGATTTTAATTCCGAATTAAATAATTCCGCGGTCATGTAAACACTCATTCCTGTTTAAATTAATTCCCGTCTTTCTGCGCATGCTAGTTCTCTTGCCCGTCTGTCACGATGACGCTTATATTCCGCACTGGGCTTGTTTTCAAAACAAAGTTTCAAGATGGCGGCACGCAGTAAACGGTGTTCAAGAGCAGAGACGATTTATTTAATAAATAGCTTGGAGGAACTGGAAATAATTAAAAGAACAGATGGCAGGAAACATAAAAATTGTGATCTTTTCAAAGTTGTAGCGGCTAGGCTAAATGAAGGAGGTTTCACAGATAGAGACGCCACCCAGGTCAAAAATAAGCGAAAAGTTGTTGCTAACCGAGTTAGCTAAGTTTGTTTTCTTTCGGTAGATGTAGAGACGTCCGCCCCCCCCATCCAATCAGAACCCTTCCCAACCCCCAGACCTAAAGCGGAGTTGGATAAAGCCGAACTAACGTGTTTTCCATGTAAACCTTATTTCAGAATTACTATTTCCATGTAAACTCGAAGGAAAATAGTTTAGTTCGGAATTATTTAATTCCTAATATTAATTCCGAATTAAAAAACATCATGTAACCGCAGCCAGTAGCTCTAAGCTGTTAAGTTTCCACCTCAAATCCTGCCAGACTTGCTGGAGCCAGAATCAGATCCTGAATCTGGAAAGTGGAAATCAAAGTTTACAGCTGAAGCTGCTCGTGTGTGATTTTAAACATCATTTTGTCCTTTAGTCAGATGAACTGATTGTCTTCTTCTTCTGCCATGAAACAGAGCAGAAAAGTCTTGTTATCTGGTGTCTGTTACATTTGACAAATGGACCGCCTCTCACAGATTCATTTCCTGTGAACGGTGAAGATGGGGTGGTCAACATAACGCAAAGCATCTTGGGATTGCAGCACATTGAAATGGTGAACAGCACCCAACTCTATGCTAATAAATGAGTAAAACCTGAGGCCGTTAACTAATCAAAGTGGACATAGATGATGATTTCACAAATAGGAGACGAGGCTTAAGTGTACGCACTACAAAGAGGACGCCTGCACACAAAAATCACTCACAGTATAATAATAGACTCAATTAAAGCCACTGTAACCCCTGCGTTTGCACTAAAATGCACACACACACACACACACACACGTGCGCACGTACACACTGGTTGCCAACACAGCACAGTTTACTCACCACTTGTGGTTCAGATTCACACTCTTCCTCCACTGGAGGAGCACCAACGTTCAGCTCTGAGCTACGTCCATGTTTTAAACATTTTGCTACAGTAATGAATCTGCAGACCCCATTAAAAATATAAAAAACCCTAACTGTCTACACGCGCAGGAGGAACGATACAATAAAGACAATCTAAAAGCAAAGGATGTTTCAGGCAGAGATTTCGGCCAGTCATGGATATTATGGGATATGCATTTGCAGTGATGTAATGTAGATGAAGTTTAAATGTGTCCTTTATATATGAATTGGTGTAGATTTGAAATGCCGCTCTGGAATAAAAGCTTTTTTCTCTGCATATATATATTAATGGTTAACACATGTTGTATTAATAGTAGGCCTGTTTGTCGAGTGATATTAATATCTAATGTGGAATATCTAATCCAATGTGGGATATTGCTCAGGTGCCATTGCATTGTTTTTGGGTCACGTAGCTGTCGGAAGAAATAATCTAAACGTATTAATAAACAGTGTTTAAGAATGACTGCATTTCCTCAACTAACAACAGCTGTATGTGAGTTACAATGATCATCTCTGCTTGTATACAAATGGAGATTAACCACTTGCACCCTTGTCTAATGGACTAGCGCCTTTTTAAGTGTTGCACAACTGCCTTTTTTTTTTTTAAATCTTGCAGCATATGCTACTTTTCTTGTGCAAATGTTTGCGTAAGAGTAAAAGTTTCCTTCACCAACACACTTTCACAGTCTGATCTAATATTTTTTTATTAATTCCCAAAATCCCGATTCTGCCAGAGAGGATCAAAATTAGGGCATGATAACTGTTTTTTTAAACCGATACCGATAACTGATAACTGATAACACACACATATACCTAAGATCATTACATCAATACTATGAACAAAACCAAAAATAGTTTGGACTCTTTAAACAAACAGATATTTATTTTTTCCAATGAAAAACTATTGTCAAGCCTCTCAAACATTTTCTTAAAGCTATCAAACAAACCTATTTGATATCTCACATTAACTTAAATAAGGTTCATTACTGACTGATATAAAAAATAAAGGCTCCTTGAACTGATGGAAATACATGCATCAGAATTACTAACTGAAAAAGATTAACATTTAAAGGATTTTGGCTTGTGGTTCCATTTAAATTATTACCTTTAATTAAAGTAAATGAGGTTCAGTAGTTTTTATTTTTTAATCTCATGGAAGCTTTAGATGAGAGAGATGAGGGAGAGGAGAGACTGCTGCTGGCTAGCGCACATTAGCATTAGCTTCCGTTAGCTCACATTAGCGCGGTTTCAAAACTCCATGGAAGTGATTGTTATGTTGTAGGTGGCTGATCAGGTTTTACGTATTAAAGCTTGTGCTTCCCTCCTCGTAGAATTCACTCGGAGGATTCGTCACAAATAACCACCAAACTATCTTCTTCTGAAACTTTAACGAAGTTCCACGCCGCCATGTTTGTTGTGATCAGCGCTGTGCTGCAGGCTGCATTCAAGGTGTAACGTAAATTCCGACATTCCCTTGTTTGCTAGTTGTTCTTTCAGCCTTTTCTATTATTTTCTTTTTTTTATGTGTAACATTTTGGAAAATACTGCGAATATCAATTCAAGTCAGCAACTACCAAAATTATGAACGAGTTAACGAGTTGTTTTCTGGCATGAGTGAAAGCTTGAAGCAGAGGATTTAATAAGTTAAAATGGCAAGAAAAATACATGAAGCCTTAAAGTTTGTTGCTCTTCATTTTACATTAAAGATTATTATTTAACAAACAACAATCTAACAAGACCACTTTGTGGTGGTAGGTGCCGATCGCCCCCTTTTATAAAGGCATAAACACGAATAACTGGTTAGAACCCACTTAAAGTTAAAAGTTACACTGCAAAAACTCAAAATCTTACCAAGTATATTTTTCTAATTTCTAGTCAATATATCTCATCACACTTAATATAAGACACAATCACCTAAAGAGTAACATTTCAGTGAGATATAGGAACTTGTTTTTAGACATTTAGTGCATCTTGAATATCTTGTTAAGTGAAACAGTCTTGAAAACATCTTGTTTTGTTTCATATCTCAGATGAAACAAGTTTTTTTTGACATGTCATAAGATTTTTAAGCTAATTTCAAGATCTTGTCAGGCTTAAATATATTGTCTTATTTCAAGAAATCTTATTAAGCAAATTTTCACTTGTTCCATTGGCAGATTTTTTTTGCTTATTACAAGCAAAAAATATCTTGTATTAATTTTTTTAAATTTATTTTTTGAGTGGCCTTTTTTCCAGTGTAAAAAGTGAACTAGTGTCCCATTGCTTGTCTGTACCACAGTTCTGATCCAGTTGGATCCAACAACCACAACCTCATAAAAGGGGAGGGGACCCCCAAGAGCAAAGGAAAATGAAGGGGCCATTCATAAATAATCTTAAATGCAATCAATACTCAGTCACAGATGAGCTTGCAGAGTACGCCAGGTAAACTGATCCGTAGAGACACGGTTCTAGAGAAACAGGCATAGAGCTCATATTCTATAGATCTATGATTCTGTGGTTATATGCTCTAAAAGGTTACATACATCTAAGAAAGATGATGAGTTTTACAATAAAGCTACCATTTGTTGCTCTCAGTGTTTGTAACTCAAACGTTAATGGTCATTGACACCATGAAATATCAAGCTGGCAGGGTTGGTCACCTGACTGGAAACCCTAACCCCTAACCCTTAACCTCTAACCCTAACCCCTAACCCTAACTCTAACCCTAACTCTAACCCCTAACCCCTATCCCTAACCCCTAACCCCTAAGCCTAACCCTAACCCCTAACCCTAACCCCTTAACCCTAACCCCTAACCCCCAACCCTAACCCCTAACCCTAACTCTAACCCCTAACCCTAACCCTAATCCCTAACCCCCTAACCCTAACCCTTTACCCCAACCCCTAACCCCTAACCCTAACCCTAACCCCTAACCCCTAACCCCTAACCCCCCCTAACCCTAACCCCCAACCCCCCAACCCCTAACCCCCTAACAACCGTAACCCCCTAACCCTAACTCCTTACCCCAACCCCTAACCCCCTAACCCTAACCCCTAACCCCAACTCATCTCAGCGTTGCAGTTAGGTCAGGACTGGGTGGGATCACTATTTGGCAATCTATTAACTATTAACTGGTGTTTTATAAAGTGTCTACAATCTGATAAACAACCTAATCATAAACCTTTTTTCAGGGATTTCTTCTTGTTCCTGTGGTTTTCATTTCATGGCTCTTATTTCTCGAGAGTACGATAAATTAAAAAGCCTTTTAGGACAGTTTAAGGTTTTTTTTTTTGTTTGTTTTTTGTAAGGTTGTTTAAAATGAAGCTTAATGTCTTCACAAGTTAAAACCTTAAAGTCGTTTAGTATTTGACTTATGCGTCTCCCCTGTGAAGGCCTTTGTAAAGCGCTCTATAAACTAAGACTATAACGTAGACTGAGTCCGGTAACCTCATGTGACTCCTTATACAGCTGTACCCGTCGTAAAATTTTTATGTTGATGTTCAGGATCTTAATTTAAGAGGCCCTCAGAAGGACGTGGAAGAATTTTGTCCCTCTTAAATATCTACATAGACATTAACCTCAGGAACTTGTCATTAATCGGTCCTAACTGGACAGTTTCTGGTAACAGTAACAAGGACGGTTTGGTTGATTTAGCAGAGTGATGGAAGGAAAAATGAGACTTTAATGGTCTCCTTCTAGGCTTCAAGCGTACCAGTTCGTCTGGAAATGTCAGATTCAGAGAGAGATCACATCAAATCCACAACTTTGATACATCTGTCTGACAGAGTGAGTGACAGCTCAAGAAATCACAAGGGACCACCGTCCAGAAACAGGTGACATCACCTGGAGGGAAGACGCCATCTTCAGCCCTGTTTCCTGCGGAGGAGGATGAACGTGAGCGCTGCAGCTCTGCAGCCTCGTCCATGAGGAGCAGCGAGGTTTCCTGCAGCACGGCTAACGCATCTGCTCCTCTACACGCTTTCACGTGTGGAATCTAACACGCCTCTGCACAAGCAAACCAACTGCAGAACACACACACACATGCTTGGAGAGAGGGTGGCTGGCTGAGGGAGGTGATCAGGTTCATTTCAGGTGTGTGTGCACGTTCAGCAGGGAGGTGTGGCGTTCATAGATAGAAAAAAAAAGGAAGAGAGATTTTATCGATTCTGCGATATATATCGATATTTTATTTCCCCGAAGAATATTGATTTTTCAGCCGCAGGTATCGATATTCTAAGCTCCCTTCAAAAGAAGGGAGCTAAGAATCCCGCACGGACGCTCTTCCTGTAAAGTGCAGGAAGAGCTATTAAGTCCTCCAGCCACTAGTGTTGCTGTAGAGCGTTTCTAACAGGTTATCCAGAAGCTTCTTTCTCTTCCAGCTAGAGCTGATCCAGTCAGGAGGATGGTGGCGAGTATAAACGCAGCGCCTGCGTGATTAAAAGCAGATGTGTGGGAGCAGTTCGGGTTTAAAAAGAAAAAGGAAAGATTTAGACAAAAGTAAACGTGAAGTATTCTGGAAATACCACCAACCCGCGAGGCGAGCCCACCTGAAACGTCACCACCCGGACAAGCTAATGCTAACTGAGAGCTAGCGGCAACGTGTCGCAGTTACTTTTGATTGATTTTTGAAGCGTGTCTGCGCTGTTATTCAACGCCACAACGGAGAGCGACAATCACGAACTAGCTAAACTTACTAAACCTTATCTTGCGTTTTTTTATCACTTCCTCACCGTCTCGGCCGTATCCAGACCCACATTCATCTCTATCTCCCTCCATGAATTACTAGAATATGTGCTGTCTTTGTAGCGTGGAGAACCAGAATCGTTGACAGAATGTGGGTACTGTCCTCATTTCTTGTTTTTTCGATTAAAGAAAAGCGGATGTAGAATTGACCACGAACATCAGAGGCCTCCTTTCTCTCCTCTCTGTCTGCAGTCACCTACCTTTCAGTTCAGTTAATTCAAACCAAATTGAAAACAAACTCACGAGATGTCACCAAAATCACTTTGTCCTGTTTCAATATAAAATCTTTCAGAAAATGATGTAAATGTATTGTTAGAAAAATATCGATATAATATCGTATCGTGAGCCAAATGTATCGTATCGCGAGATTAGTGTATCGCTACAGCGCTAATATTGAGGCAAAGCCAGGCTAGTTTCTTTCCCACGGTCAGAACCAGTCCAGGCCCGCCATGGTGCCCGAATCCTGGACTCACTTTTTTTGAGCGCCCAAGCAGGATTGGAGGAACAATCGAGGTAGAAGGGTAGTTTACCAGTTCAGCATCTCTCGCTCTCTCTCTCTCTCCGTTTATTTTATGGCTCTTTTTATTAACTTTATTCATGATAGGGATTATGATAGGATTTTCTTTCATCTATCATTAATGTACATCCATTTTCTGTAACTGTTTGATCCCGCTCAGAGCCACATGGATCTGCTGGAGCCTAACTCAGCCGTCTGAGGGCAAAAGGCTCCTCATTGACATTTGGGATGGATTTAGTTTTAGATCAACTCCAGTTACATTTAGTGTCATCTCTCAGCATTTACTCGCTCACTCCCTTTGCGGGTTGGGGTTAGGGTTAGGTTTTCAGTTTACTAAATCACTAGAATCACTTCATCAGTGCTCAGTCTACATGGCAGAATCATTTAACTAAAACACTTAAGCCTGGTTTATGCTCAGAAATCAGGTCGTCTGCGTGCGTGACGCAGATATGCCCCAAGGGTGTAACCATGGTATAGACATTGGGGGGGTCCAAATGAGAGCCCTCCCCTAGAATTTTTTTTAAAGGTGCATTTCCCACAGTTCTGTGATTTTTATTTATTGACCATCTGAAATCACATTTAAAGGAATAGTCCAATTTCTCTGAGATAGAGCGAATAGGATTAGCTTCCAGCTGGAAAAAAAAATTACATGCCTAAAGCATGTTGATGAAATATTGTGATTAGAACGACAAAAATCATAGCACATGATGGACTTTTAATTCCAAGTTAATTTGTATTTTGTTGATTTGTCTCAAAATGAATTCTGCACTTTATACTGAAACATTTAATGAATGAAATCAATATAGATTTGTACAAAGAATTAAATGTAAATATTGATGTTAATTGATATATATACAGATTTATTCATTTGACATTAAAAAAAAAATAGTGTGGCCTGTCCTTACAGCGTCCCTCTCCCTGTCTCTCTGTGCTGCCTGCTTATGACCAGATATTATTTTGTACCAGAAGAACAGTAACTGACCCTGAGGATATTTTTAATTTGATATTTGATATTTGTTTGTATTACTACGTTCACACCACACATACACGCGACACACGAGAGAGAAAACAGCAGCACACGGAAGACCATCATATGATACAGTCTCTTCACTTCAAGCTAGCTAGCTCAACAACAAACACTGAGCCCTTTTTAAACAAGTTAAATATTTCAAATTAATTAATTAAAATTAACACACTCTCTGTATGACAACATCACTCCTCTTTTCCTATCTAGTTGCTTACTGTCTGAAAAAAACTTCGTATGTCCTGTTTTTTTCTGCTTTTGGGTATAGACATTGCTCCTCCTTTCTTTCAATTCAACGCTCTATTGTTTCGTCTGTCGGAGCCGCTTCAAACCGAGAGGCGTTAAATGGGCGCAACCAAGTGTACAACTGGGAGGGGAGTGGTCACACACTTTAGTGTTCCTTATAAACGGAAATAAATTGATCGGTAAATTTTCGGAAATAACAAGAGACGGACTGTAAAGCCAGGTTTCATAAAAGGAGGAAATATTTAACATATTTACACATAATATTGGGGGAGTCAGATTGGTATTTTCCCAGTATTGGGGGGGACACGACCCCCCCCAAAGAATGTGTGGTTACGCCCATGCCCCCCACCCTCCGCAGAAACTTTAGTGCACCTCCCCAAAATTGTAGGTGACCGCAGACAGTGCCGCAGGGAGGAGAGAAAGGAGGACTCTGATTGGTCGATTCTACATCCGCGGAGAAAAGAGCGCATCATTGAAGAAATGAGGAAGTACCCACATCTGTACGATTCTGGTTCTCCACACTACAAAGACAGCACATATTCTAGTAATTCATGGAGGGAGATAGCGATGAATGTGGGTCTGGATACGGCCGAGACGGTGAGGAAGTGGAAAAACGCAAGAGATAAGTTTAGCAATTGTAGCTAGTTCGTGATTTTCCCTCTCGCGTTGTGGCGTTGAATAACATGGCGCAGACTGCGCTTCAAAATTGGGCACACGGTCAGTTTTGTTACCATTCAGTTGTTTGCCATTTAAGTTCGTCTACTGAACGGAGCACTGATCCTGATGCAGCTGCACCAACAACATTCTTTATTTTATTGCATTACCAACTATTCAACTTTGTGTTAACTGACAAAGTCTGGCAAAATAACAGAGAATTAGAAGAATTAGAAGGTGTGCATTTGTGTTTGTGACTTTTTAAGTGTAATCATCCAGCCCTCCACGTACATTAGCTGTTAGCATGTGAGCTGTGAAGTAAGTGGATCGTTTCAGTGAGCGATATGGTTCGGTTTGTTCACCCAAAAGAGTTTTTCATCATTTGTGATCCACATAGTGAGGATATTCCATTAAAATGGCGGTGTGGCATTTCCAACAGAATCCAGTGTGGGCAGGTCTGAGGGGCAGCGCAGTGGCGCTAACAGCTCGATAGCGGGAACAGGAATCATTTTGATGTGTTAACTGAAGCAGGTGGCCCGGCTCAAGTGTGAGAAAACAGTTATTGGTGCTATTTGTGCCAAATTAGGTTTAACCAGCTAACAGGCTAACCCTAACCCACTCCAAGGATTCACTTTTCCCTCCAGCCCTGGTAATGTTTAATGAATCCAATAATAGCAAAGAAATAAAAGAGGCAATACTAACATTGACATATGAAAATATGTAAATATTTTAATCTAAAGGTGACTTGAGGTAACAGCTGCTGGAACTGGACTGGAATGGATTTTATCAAATTATATTGAACTTTTTACATTTTGAGTGTTTTCTGTTTAAAGTGACTTTGTCGTGAGCTGGCGCTGTAGACGTAAAGTTAATTGAGTTAATAGAATATTAGAGTTCAGTCTATTCAGTATTTCAATGCTAAATTTGATCAAAGATTTTACATTTTACACGAACCCAAAATGATTCCACGTGCTGTCAGAAAGATGTCACCGCTCAGACGTTCCCATGGCTTTATGGGTAAATTAAATGTGACTGTCCTTCAGCTTCGCCTCACCTCCGACTCGTCCTCATTTGTGTCGCTCCTGCTCAGACTGAGTCATGTCCTTTATCGTCTCCTCACATCCATCTGATCCATCTCCAGTCTCTGCCTCCCATCACATCCACCGACGGACAACAAATGACTGTCCTGGCCCCACGCCACACACTTAGACACTAATCACAGCACATCTATAAATCCATATGTATGACGGCAGGTCTACCAAAAGGATTTCCACAAAGTTAGAAATGACAAATGTTTGTCTCTCAACATTTCACTGTGAATGTCAGAACTTTCTAAAAATAGCCCTGCAGCAAGCAGCTCTCATCTCAAAGGTTAAAGATCTGTCACACACTGCAGAAGCTGCGTTCAAACACCAACAACAACTTGTTTCTTACAAGTATATATTCTCATGTTTAAAGAGGACATTAATACAAATTAGCGGTGCACGATAACTATCGGACCGATAACAGGAAATTATGACGTCATCCCGATAAGTCCGATATCACGACGAATAGCCCCGATAACATTTATATTTCTGTCAACACAGCAGTGTCTCGCTCCCTCTGAGCCTTGAATGACCGGCAGTGAATGTTATGTTCAAGTAACGTCGGCATAATCAGAAAAACGATTACTCAATAAGGAAAATCAAGAATACCCCCTCATGCCAGAAAACAACTCGTTAACTCGGTCATAATTTTAGTAGTTGCTGACTTTAATTGATATTCGCAGTATTTCCCTCATGTTACACATAAAAAAGAAAAAAAATAGAAAAGGCTGAAAGAACGACTAGCAAACGAGGAAACGGAGGAATTTACGTTACACCTTGAATGCAGCCTGCAGCACAGCGCTGATCACAACAAACATGGCGGCGTGGAACTTGGTTAAAGTTTCAGAAGAAGATAGTTTGGTGGTTATTTGTGACGAATCCTCCGAGTGAATTCTACGAGGAGGGAAGCACAAGCTTTAATACGTAAAACCTGATCAGCCACCTACAACATAACAATCACTTCCATGGAGTTTTGAAATCGCGCTAACGTGAGCTAACGGAAGCTAATGCTAACGTGCGCAAGCCAGCAGCAGTCTCTCCTCTCCCTCATTCCTCTCATCTAAAGCTTCCATGAGATTAAAAAATAAAAAACAAAAACTACTGAACCTCATTTACTTTAATTAAAGGTATTAATTTAAATGGAACCACAAGCCAAAATCCTTTAAATGTTAATCTTTTTCAGTTAGTAATTCTGATGCATGTATTTCCATCAGTTCAAGGAGCCTTTATTTTTTATATCAGTCAGTAATGAACCTTATTTAAGTTAATGTGAGATATCAAATAGGTTTGTTTGATAGCTTTTAAGAAAATGTTTGAGAGGTTTAACAATAGTTTTATATTGGAATAAATAAATATCTGTTAATTTAAAAAGTCTAAATTATTTTTGGTTTTGTTCATAGTATTGATGTAATGATCTTAGGTATATGTGTGTGTTATCAGTATCGGCCGTTTAGGAGCTGAAAGTTATCGGTGATCGGTATTGGTTTAAAAAAAACAGTTATCGTACATCCCTAAAAAAAATGTAATATCAAGGGTCCCTACTGTCTGCAAAAAAATAAATTAATAATAAAGTATAATTTTTCCACACATATCAGCGCAACTTTTTCTGATTTGAGGTACATGTCTCCATAAACACAAAAATAAAAATTCTGATCTGAGATTGTGTGACACGTTCTTTAATTTTTCTCTTTCAATGAAAAGGTCACAGCTGAAGTACTGCAGGTTTCAGTATTGACGCTGTGACTTCATCTCCGTGTCAGAAGACCAATATTAACCAGTGAAACCAGTCCCAATGGGCTGCATGGGACCACCACTCTGCTCCAACAGTTCCATTTCTCTAAACCAACAACCTTGTAAGTATTGAACATATTCTGGCAAATGGCAACTGCAATAAAACGTTCACCACATTTCCTTAAGTTCAGATATTTCAACAAGTTAAACAGAAACTGGGACGATGTTAAACAGCAATGACATGCCACAGAGCATCTCAGCTGATTGTTCCTCACGGCGTTCGGTCTTAAACTTTCTGTGTGACGTGTCCTGAGATGATTTACGGCGTGAACTGGCACAGTAAAACTAAAAATGTACTAAAATGAAGGCACGTTCCTCGTTTGCTAAGCTGTTTTGAAGACAAAAGGGGAACACTAATGCAAGGCAATATTTAATACTGGCAAGTTTTTCAAGAGAATATCTCAGCATTTTCTGCTTTTATTGGACAGTTGGATGATAAAGAGACAGAAAATTTATACGGAATGAAACAGCAATATTACATCATGAAATATAAGTCTTTTACTGGAATTGAATGTGGATCATCAAAATTGAAAAACCCTGTAAGTCATCTTGTTACCCAGTGGACAACTGCCACATACGACCACAGATGTTAAATCATTTAACCAAACCCTGTATGACAAACTACCTCTTTATTATTCTGCTAACAAAATGTGATTTCTTGCTTTTAGCCAGGAAAATGCTGATAACAGTATGCTGATCGTTTTGATAGATTAGGCCTGGATACATTTTTATGGGCTCCTTTGGTGAAAGAGAGCAACTGATATTTGGGGTTATGGGCAGTGAGCCCTGCCTTTTTATGATGCAGTAAAGATTATAACATGTTGACAAATGTATTTAATCTGTATATGAATGCTAAATAAATAAATAGCTCATTCTTGACACAAATGTCCAACTAATGAATCTGGATAGCCAAATATGTGCGTCCACACCTGGTGCAGTAAAGCTCAGACGAAACAACAAAGCACCTCAAAGTTACAGTCAAAGAAAAGATTAACGGCAGTTTTGCAACATATATGCTCTGAAAAAAATGAAACTTTGATTTAATAAACAGGTCTTCCACCTTACACATAAGGTCCTGCCAATATGGGCAGTAGGGTTGAGCCGATACACTTTTGTGCCGATTCGATTCTCCTACGATTTTTGGGTCCCGAATCGATTTATATTGAGATTCTGATTAAATAAGTATTGCATTTCGATTTTACTAAGTATTGTGATTTTTATATTTCAATTACTGAAATATACAAATCATATAATAATAATATTAAATATTATATTTATTATATGTAATTATTGATTATTATATATAATATTATAATAATATATTATTATTATTATTAAATTATTATTTTAAGTATGAAATAATAATAAAAATATAAAGATTAAATACGTTTTAATATTTAAATAAAATGCGCAATTTCTGTAGTTTAGAGCAGAGGTCTTCAACCCTGGTCCTCGAGGCACCCTATCCAGCAGGTTTTAGATGTTTCCCCTTCTTCTTCACACCGTGATACAAGTGGCTGTGTCATCAACAGACTTGTGCAGACTTTGAGGACAACCTGATAACGACCATTAATTAAAATCAGGTGTGTTGAAGCTGGGAAACCTCTAAAACCTGCTGGATAGGGTGCCTCGAGGACCAGGGTGGAAGACCTCTGGTTTAGAGGTCTTCACGGGTCCACTTTCATGGACCCGACCCAGAATGGAGCCGTGAAAATTCGATCCCGAAACCAACCCGACCCGAGCTATTATCATAAGTTCGGGAGTCCAAACCTGAATGGACCCGCAATTTTTGGACCCGTAAACCGACCCGATCCGAGTAGTCTTTAGTTTCAGACCACGAACTGAACCGAGTTACCCGAATAGAACTGAGACAATCCAGCCTATAGTTGCTAATTTTAAAAGTTGTCTAGCGTTAAATAAAACTTGATTTTCTTACCTAAAGTTGTCTTCCTCTACCCGGTTCAGTTGCTACATAGGCTACGTGATGTAAACAACAATAAATCCACGTCGTTATTTTCTTTGCGGATACAGATGCTATTGGTAGCAACTGCTAACGCTAATAGCCTACACCGGTCAGGACGCGTCGTGAATATGTTCTCATGCAGCGTTGTCATGTTGGTGATCCGTTGTGCTTTACAGCTGCCGGTAAACAAACCGGTAATAACACGCTACGGCAACACGATTGTTTCATGACAAACACGCCACGTTAATGAATAATCATTTAACTGCCCGAGTCCTGACATTAGCTGCCACCGCCAATATCTTTAACTCTCCAGTAAACGCGGACCCAGTACTGTCAGAGAGCTCAGACCTCTCTGGGTGGTAGCGAAGGATGTTCCCCGTCATGTTCGTGGTGTTACCACAGTAAGAGATTTGACAACGCGACAACGCTTACATATGGCTTTCCTCATATCGAGCTCTCCTGCCTCGTGCTTTTTATAAAAACCAAATAAAGTCCATACGTTTGATTTGAAGTGGGGCGGTGTGGGAAAGAGTTCAGACTCTGTGAAAGTACTCCGCTCGCTGCACTCCGCCATTTTGTCGCGTGAATTTGCCGGCATTCTGGTTACTATGGTGACACACGTGCTTCTATTTCCGGAAGTGTAGATGACAAAGAGACAGCGAGTGGAGTATTTCCACGGAGCCAAAAATCGATTCGTGTATGAGAATCGATTTTTTAAAATCTCAAGAAAAAAATCGCGATTAATATAAAAATCGATTTTTTGGCCCAGCCCTAATGGGCAGCCAGCAGTGATTTAACATCAGGCTAAATGAAATGTAACAGCACTTCAATCAGGTTAAAAAGCTCCCTTTTAGTGAGATCAAAGATTTCAAACTTTACATGTACTGAGCTTGGGACCCTTCTCTTTAAAAGCTTCCTGGTCAAAGATGATCAGAGAGCAGCCATACTTGAATTAACTCCTGTGTTTCAGGTTTAACGGACTCCCGAACCACCTGAAAGTTGACCAACTCCTCATCAAGAGTCTGATAACGGAAACATTTCACAGTGGGAGTTTTTCCATCTGATGCCAGAAGAACGAGAGTTAGAAAGGTTTCTAGAAACAATCAACATGTGGAACTTTGGAAATATTGGGAAATAAGCACTAAATGTTCATTTATAAACATGAAATTGAACATTTTGTTTGGTCATAAGCGGAGATCCTAATATAACACATAGGGATGCATGATAACTGTTTTTAAAACCGATACCGATAATTGATAACTTTCAGCTCCTAAAGGCCGATACCGATAACCGATAACACACACATATATACCTAAGATCATTACATCAATACTATGAACAAAACCAAAAACAGTTTTGACTCTTTAAATGAACAGATATTTATTTTTACCAAAGAAAAACTATTGCCAAGCCTCTCAAACATTTTCTTAAAGCTATCAAACAAACCTATTTGATATCTCACATTAACTTAAATAAGGTTCATTACTGACTGATATAAAAAATAAAGGCTCCTTGAACTGATGGAAATACATGAATCAGAATTACTAACTGAAAAAGATTAACATTTAAAGGATTTTGGCTTGTGGTTCCATTTAAATTAATACCTTTAATTAAAGTAAATGAGGTTCAGTAGTTTTTATTTTTTAATCTCATGGAAGCTTTAGATGAGAGGAATGAGGGAGAGGAGAGACTGCTGCTGGCTTGCGCACATTAGCATTAGCTTCCGTTAGCTCGCGTTAGCGTGATTTCAAAACTCCATGGAAGTGATTGTTATGTTGTAGGTGTCTGATCAGGTTTTACGTATTAAAGCTTGTGCTTCCCTCCTCGTAGAATTCACTCGGAGGATTCGTCACAAATAACCACCAAACTATCTTCTTCTGAAACTTTAACCAAGTTCCACGCCGCCATGTTTGTTGTGATCAGCGCTGTGCTGCAGGCTGCATTCAAGGTGGAACGTAAATTCCTCCGTTCCCTTGTTTAGTCGTTCTTTCAGCCTTTTCTATTTTTTATGTGTAACATGGGGGAAAATACTGCGAATATCAATTCAAGTCAGCAACTACCAAAATTATGACCGAGTTAACGAGTTGTTTTCTGGCATGAGGGGGTATTCTTGATTTTCCTGATTGAGAAAATCGTTTTTCTGATTATGCCGACGTCACTTGAACGTAATATTCACTGCTGGTCATTTAAGGCTCAGAGGGAGCGAGACACTGCTGTGTTGACAGAAATATAAATGTTATCGGGGCTATTTGTCGTGATATCAGACTTATCGGAATGACGTTATAATTTCCTGTTATCACCGATAGTTATCGTGCACCCCTAATAACACACATATAAAACAAAAACTAAAATCTTTACTTTGATTTATTTGTATCACATTTTAATTGACTTTTATTTCATTGAACAGGAAAAAAAGCAGAATTGTGGAATAAGATGAAACATGAAAGAAATTATAAAATTTCTGTTCAACGTCTGCAACAGCTGGGATGAGATACATCCAAAGATCATTTAAAAAGTCAAAACTACTTTTGATTTTGTTCATAGTATTGATGTAATGATCTTAGGTATATGTGTATGTTATCAGTTATCGGTTATCGGTTTTAAAAAACAGTTATCGTGCATCCCTAATTGTATTTGTTGGTTAAACTTTGTTAGTTCAAACATGTCTTTATTAAATTCCTGTTAATCACCACATATTCAAAAAGTTTCCAACTTTAAAAATTGACAGGATCTGGCAGCGCCACGTTTGACCTTCCCACCTCTGCAGAGCCGGAGTGAAGGCTGCTGGGAAACAGACTAATCTATGAAGTCTTTGGTTTCAGTCGCTCCTGAGACCAGAGAGGTCCAGCTTTGTATCACTTTACCCAAACGACAGGCATCGATCTCTATAAAACCCCTTCCACCTCTCAGCTCTTGTCAGCCTCTTAAGTCTTCTTTACTCTTCTTTCCCTCTCATTGTCTTTCCTCCCTCCATCACTCTCAACCATCCCCCCCCCCCCCCCCCTCCCCCCAGCAGGTCTCAGACTTATTTCCACAGTGAATCCATTTCATCTCCACAGCCCCGGTTGATCTTCATCCACCAGTTTAATCCATCCAGTCACCCATCCAACCCAAATATTCAAAGACGGTTAAGTTCTTTCATTTAAGACCATAATAGTGTTTCACAGTCGCTCCTTTCCTCAGAACCTGGGATTATCACCTAGGAGAAGTGCTGTTTGTGTGGGCTGGAGCACATGGAGCTATAATGTGTCCTTCTTTTTTTTTTATCTCTTCATAAACAAACAGCGGATGGTTAATTTTTTTTTTTTTTTTTTTAACTTTTCACACCTTAAGGCATAAACAGCCCACACCCTGCTGTTGAGCACCATTTGAGGGAGATTACATAAGTGTAATAACGAGTGAAGAGGAGGCCGGGGAGGTAGAGGAATATTAGCTGCTCTGGAGACTGGAGGAGGAAGAGGCAGGAGATCTTCTGGGCTCGGTTTAGCTCAGTCTCAGCCCACCATCAGCCCGGGACGGGAAACACACCGAGACCACGACGGCGGCTCGCGTGAGATGAAGAAACAAGACCATGAAATGTTTGTTGAAGCACAAGAAATGTATTAAGAAAAGTAATAAATAAAAACAGGACACCGTCTGATAATCAGGAGACGAAGACCAAACGGCACAAAGAGTCTCTAAATGGCTGTTGGTTTATGTGTAAATGCCTCTTAGAACAACTGAATAATGTGCATTGTTCAGTTGTTCTAAGAGCACAACTGAAAAATGTGCATTATTTTATTTTATTTTATATTATTGTCTAATGCAACTGCTTTATTCTTTACGACCATTTACAACTGCACTACCTCTGTGTAATAAACACCTGCACACTTGCACACTTACCTTCCTGTTGGCGTTATACTACGCATTAGTAAACCATGTTTACTGAATATGTCTGCCGTTCCCTAGACTTTGTAAGTCTGTATATTGTTTTCTATATTGGTTTTATATTGTTTTTTTTTTTTGTTTTTTTTTTTATATATCGGTTTTATATATTATATTGTTTTTTATTATATTGTTTATATTATATTGTCTATAGTGCACTCTACTGAAGGCCTGCACCTTACTTTTCGTTGTACTTGTGACAATGACAATAAAGAGAATCTCTATCTCTCTATCTTGTTTGTCCGCCTGTGACCAGGTGTGGCGCCGTAGAGCAACGGAGGAGTGAGTCCAAACAAACCTTTACGACCAGGGAAATGTTACAAACACGTTCAAAATCACCACAAACAACTTCTCTCACCGGAATATATCAGAAATTATTGACACAAGTACTAAAGATGAACAAACAACATTTGGATTAAAGATGCTGATATCTACAAAACTAGATGCCAACTAAAGTAAACATAAGCAAATGACCATGAAATAACATTTAAATATCAACATATAGCCCCAAACTATGAATCTAAATGGAAATCCTTTGAAATTACACAGATAGATACTCCAATACAATGAATAATAGGAAATAAAAGCCAAGCTGAAAGACATCATAAGAGCTTGAATCAATGGATTCAATTCACTCTTAAGCTATGGTTCAAAATATTGAGGAAGTTACAAATAGAGAAACAGGTAAGGGTCTTGAATTGGATAGGATATGATCCAGAATTTGAACCTGCTAGGTTGGATGGGGTCTTCAAACAGTGGAGACGTCTAACTTCTTTCTGTTTACTCATCTCAAACAGTGAATTTCAGAGTTTTAAGACAATTTCAGACACATTTGGGCTGGAAAAGCAGGATTTTAATAGATACCTGCAAGTCAGAGACTATTATATTAAAAAATTACAAATCAAAGAGGAAAACAAATACAACTTGATTTCTATATTTCATGCTGCATACAAAAAAAAAGACAATAAAAAGTTGGTCTCAAGAATATATGGAAGTATACAAGGCTCCAGGAATCACTCTACGATACCCATCAAACAAAAATGGGAGAGGGAGTCAGAAACACAAATTTCAGAGGAGACTTGGATGGAGATATGTGAGACTCAAACAACCACTGCAAACTCACGATCATAGAGAGAGTTCGGCTGGAAGAATGTAGTGAGATTCTTTGTTACTACTAAAATAACCGCATTGCAAACGGCAACACAGAGCCGGGGCTTTTGTTGGAGAAAATGTGGAACCCCTATGGCTAACCATTTCCATGTCTTTTGGGCCTGCCCAAAAATCCAGCCATATTGGGGGGAGGTGGCTAATGAGATCAATAAAATAATGCAAGTGGAGTTAGACTACTCTTTTGTTACCTTATATCTTGGTAAAATGCCTGAAACACTCCTACACAAGGATAAATACTTATTGAAGATACTTTTGGCAAGTAGTAGGAAAGCTATAACCCGAAAATGGTTGCAAGTTGATCCTCCAACATTGGCCCAGTGGCGTGGGATTGTGAAGGAAATATACTGTATGGAAAGACTAACTTTTGTTTTAAGACTTGAGTTGGAGAAATGTATTGACCGCTGGGAAAAATGGATTGTGTATGCACTTTGTTTAGAATAGTACGACGTGATGTATGTAAAAATGTAATAAGATTTTAAATGTAACACCCATGATAACCTCATGTTCTTTGTTTTTATATTTCAAAAAAAAAAAAAGTTATAAAAAAAAAAATATATATCAACATATAAAAGTATGAAAATGGAGATGTGTGTGCACGCTTGCGTGTGTGTAACTAGATGACTACAAAAATGGCGGATGTGAATGTGTTACATCTAGAGTAGCTGGGCGCCAAGAAGAACCAAAGAAATCTCGGGGCCAAGATGGAGTGCAAGTGTGTGGTTAGTGTTACCGGCCTCAGGTCTGGGGAGGCCTGGGCCGGCAGCAAACATCTTTCAGTAGGAACTGGTTCAGTGGAGACGTGGTCCTCACAGGTCACCAAAGGAAAGAACCGTGGCACTTTTGCATTTTTGGACATCGGAGACAGAGAGAGCGAAGAGGGACGGCAATATTTACAGTCTGGCCTGAAGTGCTGCTTATCAGCAGGGACCTTCTGGTTTTTGGGGTTTAAAAGCCACTGAGAGCCCAGCTACATCACTTTACCTGGTTGTACAGTAATTTAGCCCTGCAAAGCCTTCTGGGGGTTTGAGTCATTTTGAGGTTTCTTTCTCTTAAACATGTCCTCAAGCTTTGATGTAGGACTTCTATAACACATAAATGGTAAACGGTAAATGGACTGCACATTATAGTGTTTTCCAGACACCATCATGGTGCCCCCAAAGCGCTTTACAATGGCCTCTCAGTAGGGATGCACGATAACTGTGTTTTAAAACGATACCGATAACCGATAACTTTCAGCTCCTAATGGCCGATACCGATACCAATAACCGATAACTTTCAGCTCCTAAAGGCCAATACCGATACAGAAAACCAATAACTTTCAGCTCCTAAAGGCCAATACCGATACCGATAACTTTCAGCTTCTAAAGGCCAATACCGATACCGATAACCGATAACCTTCAGCTCCTAAAGGCCAATACCGATACCGATAACTTTCAGCTCCTAAAGGCCAATACCGATACCGATAACCGATAACTTTCAGCTCCTAAAGGCCAATACCGATACCGGTAACCGATAACTTTCAGCTCCTAGTGGCCGATACCGATAACCGATAACTTTCAGCTCCTAAAGGCCGATACTGATAACTTTCAGCTCCTAGTGGCCGATACTGATAACCGATAACTTTCAGCTCCTAAAGGCCGATACTGATAACTTTCAGCTCCTAGTGGCCGATACTGATAACCGATAACTTTCAGCTCCTAAAGGCCGATACTGATAACTTTCAGCTCCTAATGGCCGATACCGATACCGATAACCGATAACTTTCAACTCCTAGTGGCCGATACCGATAACTTTCAGCTCCTAGTGGCCGATACCGATAACCGATAACTTTCAGCTCCTAAAGGCCGATACTGATAACCGATAACTTTCAGCTCCTAAAGGCCAATACCAATACCGATAACTTTCAGCTCCTAAAGGCCAATACCGATAACCGATAACTTTCAGCTCCTAAAGGCCAATACCGATACAGATAACCGATAACCTTCAGCTCCTAAAGGCCAATACCGATACCGATAACTTTCAGCTCCTAAAGGCCGATACTGATAACTTTCAGCTCCTAGTGGCCGATACCGATAACCGATAACTTTCAGCTCCTAAAGGCCGATACTGATAACCGATAACTTTCAGCTCCTAAAGGCCGATACTGATAACTTTCAGCTCCTAGTGGCCGATACCGATACCGATAACTTTCAGCTCCTAGTGGCCGATACCGATAACCGATAACTTTCAGCTCCTAAAGGCCGATACTGATAACTTTCAGCTCCTAGTGGCCGATACCGATACCGATAACCGATAACTTTCAGCTCCTAGTGGCCGATACTGATAACCGATAACTTTCAGCTCCTAAAGGCCGATACTGATAACTTTCAGCTCCTAGTGGCCGATACCGATACCGATAACCGATAACTTTCAGCTCCTAGTGGCCGATACCGATAACCGATAACTTTCAGCTCCTAAAGGCCGATACTGATAACTTTCAGCTCCTAATGGCCGATACCGATACCGATAACAGATAACTTTCAACTCCTAGTGGCCGATACCGATACCCGTTAACTTTCAGCTCCTAAAGGCCGATACTGATAACCGATAACTTTCAGCTCCTAAAGGCTAATACCGATACAGATAACCGATAACACACACATATACCTAAGATCATTACATCAATACTATGAACAAAACCAAAAATAGTTTTGACTCTTTAAATGAACAGATATTTATTTTTTTACAATGAAAAACTGTTGGAAGCCTCTCAAACATTTAAACATTTTCGTAAAGCTATCAAACAAACCTATTTGATATCTCACATTAACTTAAATAAGGTTCATTACTGACTGATATAAAAAATAAAGGCTCCTTGAACTGATGGAAATACATGCATCAGAATTACTAACTGAAAAAATTAATTCCTCAATGACAATAAAAAATAATGCACAGGTCATAATGTACTGACACAAGTTAGACTTGTCTGGGTAAATAAACTAAAAAAGTGCACTCCATAGTAACAAAGAAATTATGTGTAAAGGATTTTGGCTTGTGATTTCATTCAAATGAATGCCTTTAATTAAAGTAAATGAGGTTTAGTAGTTTTTTTTTTTTTTTTAATCTCATGGAAGCTTTAGATGAGAGAGATGATGGGGGGGGAAGCGGAGGGGTTGACTTGGTGCTGGCTTGCTCACGTTAGCTCATGTTAGCTCCTGTTAGCGCCATTTCTAAACTCCATGGAAGTGACGGTTATGTTTCAGGTGGCTGATCAGGTTTGACGTATTAAAGCTTGTGGTATTTTTCCCTCCTTCGCTTGGAGCATTTGTCACAAATAACCAGCGAACTATCTTCCACTGAAACTTTAACGAAGTTCTACATCATCGCCGCCATGTTTGTTTATTTTTATCAGCGCACTGTTCCGTAATGCTGCATTCAAGGTGTAATGTAAATTCCTCCGTTCCCTCGTTTGCTAGTCGTTCTTTCGGCCTTTTCTATTTTTTTTCTTTTTTTATGTGTAACATGAGGGAAAATACTGCGAATATCAATTCAAGTCAGCAACTACTAAAATTATGACAGAGTTAACGAGTTGTTTTCTGGCATGAGGGGGTATTCTTGATTTTCCTGATTGAGTAATCGTTTTTCTGATTATGCAGACGTCACTTGAACACAACATTCACTGTTGGTCATTCAAGGCTCAGAGGGAGCGAGACACTGCTGTGTTGACAGAAATATAAATGTTATCGGGGCTATTCGTCGTGATATCGGACTTATCGGGATGACGTCATAATTTCCTGTTATCGTGCATCCCTACCTCTCATTTACACACACATTCATACACCACATGGTGTCTGGCCCAACATAACTTTTTCGCTAATTTAAACCGGAGGGATTTTTTTTATTTTATTTTTTTTATGAAATCATGTGGACAACACTAAGTACCCCTGTGTTTCAACAAAATTCATCTTTAGCAGCAATAAGTTGAAATAGTGGTCTCCTCACATGGTTGTGGAGGAATGTTGGACAGTTCTTCTTTACAATGAGATTTTTGGATAGAAAGCCTTAGCTGTCAGACATGTTTGAGTTCATGGTCCACTCACGTACTGCAAAGAGACCTAACAGTCCTAAAAAACAGTCCTAATCACCCCTGTGTAACCGTGCTTAACAGTGGGTATGAGATGTTTCTGGTACTGGGCATTAAGGCCAAACATTTATCCCATCTGTCTACAGGACATTGTTCCGGTTTTTGAGAACGTCGGTCAATCTTCCATTTTTTTTTTTTTTTAGACAGACTGGTTTTCCTCCTGACAACCCTTCCAAACAAACTGTACTTGTTCCGTCTTCTGATTGTGGTGTCACGCACTTTAACATCCCCGTCCCCAGTTCCTGACAAAGCAAGGATAGAGATGTCAGGCCACATCCCGTCCACTGAGAGAAGGGGACAGAGACAATTAGACTTCAAGCCACGAGCCCTTTAGCCCACTGCGTCTCTGCCTTCCTCTCCATCCGTCTTCTTCTCTTGTCTCTACTTCCATCCCTCTGCCCTGCAGTGAGCATCCCCACAGCTATCCAATATCAGCACTTGATTCTCCTCAGTTCCCGAAAGCTTCCCTGAGGCCGATCGAGTGTCACTTCCTAGACCACGAAGGGAATGAATACGCTGCCGACATTACAAGGTCACAGAGCTCGGGTCCATCACAGGAAACCTTAAACCTTCAGTTCCTCCCCTCCACACCCAAAATGCTCCATGAGCTTTGGAGCCAACATCACAAAATGGCTACTCTTTTTTTTTCTCTTAAAATAATACATTTCCTTTTAAGTTTAAACATGTGATATGTTTTCTATGTTCTATCGTGAGGAAATTATTGCATTGCACTTTGTATATTTATCAATTTGACTTTTTTTATTCATATTTTGTGCTCTGACGATTGAAAACAGGATAGAAAAACGATGAAACTAAAACCAATCTATCTTGCTGATAGTATCTTCAAAGCAAGTCTTTCCTTTCCTCTAATTTTTACATCCAACCAGAGATAATTGTTGCTTTGAACAGCTGTGCAGCACGTACAAACGATGATGTCATTGACATGAGTTGGCGGATACCTGATGTATCGGAAAATTAATGCTGCTATCCCGGACCTGGTATTCATGTGCGTGTCTGTGAGCCGAGACTGTTAAGCCTGATGAGCTGAATCAGAAACTGGATGTGATTCAGAATGTGAATCACAGACAAGTAGGGGTGTAACGGTCCACAAAACTCTCGGTTCGGTACGTACCTCGGTTTTGAGGTCACGGTTCGGTTCATTTTCGGTACAGTAAGAAAACAAAATGCTAAATATAAATGTGCTAGTTGTTTATTACACACCTTTGTGCTTTTAAAACAATAAGAACATTAGCCTATACAAGCTAGAATTTTGCTCAAAAATATAAATACAATATTCTGAAATGTAGATATTTTGAAAAACAAAATAAAAATAATATTGGCTCAGACTTTTTCTTAAAATAAATATCCATCTGATGTGCAAAATTGAACAGTTGCAACACTGAACAGTTTCAAGTTGTTGCTCAGATTAAATAACATGAATAAGGCTCAGACTGGTTCTTTAAAAACAAATCATTTTATTTTTTCATAAAGTCCCGGTATGATTTTCTGGCTAAAATGTGGACGAGAAGGTAATTGATATCGGGGCTCAAATACTTTTATCATGTGTTTGAAGCCAGCGTTTAGGGTGATTAGGGTCTTAAATCTGCAGCTATAAAACACAACTTCGGCTCCCTGGTGAAATATAAACAGGGACAAAGAGAAGTTGATAAAACCAAAGTGGTTTGCCGACATTGTTCATCCGAGATCGGGTATGTTTCTGGCAACACGTCAAACCTGTTAACTCATTTGAAACGGCACCACCCCAGCGTGAACATCGCTACAAAAAGAGAAAGACGACCGAGTACAAACACAGCTTCCCACCACATTTAACACTATGTCGCGGGAGGCTTATTGCCAATGCTAGCGGCATTAGCATTAGCCACGACGTCCGCTACAACTGCTGTTTGTTGTGCTCCATGCGGTCCTCTACTTAATATGTCCGTGTGGAAACTCGTTCGGTACGCCTCCGTCCCGAACCGACCACGTCATACCGAACGGTTCAATACAAATACATGTACCGTTACACCCCTACAGACAAGAGATGATTTTTGAACTCATATCGAAAATGGATTCCAACTTGGGGAAACTACATGCACTGCTCAGGGAGAATTGACCTGAAATTCGGCTATTTGGATTGATTTCCCTCCGAGATGAAACCAGCAAGGACTTAAGGCAGACGGAATCTCATGTCAGTCTGACCCAAAACAATCTCTCTTATCTGAATCTGGCTCCCCGAGAGGCCTTCACTCAAGGCCGAATGTGAAGAACTCTCCAAGGTCTTATGCGCATCAGGCACATGAGACCTTCATTCATTCACTCGAACACTTTATATTTAAAGACATAAATAAATAAAAGTGTCTCGCCTTACCGCTCATCTTCGCATCTTTCCCACTCTCTCTGACGGTTGGAAAACAGTTTTCCAGGTAAACTCCGTTGTGGTAACATCCGTCGCCGTCGACGAGCTGCGGTGGGGGATCCCAGCACAAACAAGGGGTTTGCATGATGCCACAGGGCCTGTTGGAGGTGCTGGACGCCAAGCAGTCCTCTAGCCACTGACAGAGCATCTGGCAGGCCGCCATGCTGGGGTTGCGCTTCCCCACCACCAGGTACTCCGTTTTGAAGTCCCCACTGTCCCGTGTGGCGGCCGCACCTGCTGGAGGAAGCCCCTTTCTCATCTGTAAAAACTGCTTCCCGGCCTCCAGGAAGGCCACCGGGGCGGAGGAGTCGCACAGCCTCACCACCTCGTCAAAGCTCTCCATGCCCAGGTAGGTGCGCGTGGTCTCCAGGAAGGAGTCGTACTGGAAGGTGCGCAGCTGCGACGGCACGCAGCCGTCCGCGGGTTTGGTCACCTTGATGAAGACGGTGTAGCGTCGGGGGTCCGGGTTCTGCAGAGTCCAGGAACAAGGCACGGTGGGGAACGCCGACGAAGACAGGAAGAAGCCGAAGAAACGGCTCTGGATTAACGTGGAGCAGGAGTCTGACTCGGGGCCGGAGGGGGCGCCGTGACACCGGCTCCTCAAGAGCAGAAGGGGGGCGAAACAGAGGAGCAGCACTGGAGGAGGCCATCTCGCTGAGCCAGGGAGAAGAAATATGTTTGTCATGATTTCCAGCTCAAAGAAATGAGTCTCCGACTGGTCTCCAGCTGAGTCGAACAGGTGAAAAAAAAAAAAACAAGATGAAAAAGGGGAGGAGGGTGAGGAGGAGGAGGGTGGGGGAATCGGTTCCTCTCAAAGATCCGGTGATAGGCCCATGGCTGTGAGAGTCGACGTTGAGATTCACAAGAACCTGTGAAATGGAAAATACAAGACAGGGATTAGACTTTGTATCTGATCAGACAAAGGAAGAGGATTACACTGATTCTGTTTATCTTCACGATGAGAAATCTCTATCAGCGACTATTGTTTGTGCAGCAAGAACGAGTGCAGCGACTCCGGCGCCGGAGAACAACGGCGAGTCAAACAGGAGGTATGGGAGGAGGGAGACGGCACTTTGGTTAACTTCTCCTTCATTATGCAGGTTCAGGTTGGTCTCCTCCCCGGAGACGACTGTTTTCATCACACGTCTGCTCCCATATTTCACCTGCCAGCACAATCATTTCTCCAATTACTAGTCTGTTAATTACAAAAACGGACACATCTGCAGCCATTCATTACCGCACTTTGTCCAGAAAAACCACAGACAGTCACGCCACGGCCAGTTTACATCCCTGATTTATCTCTTTAGTGCCAAGTCCATTAGAGTTTTCCTTTTCAAGTGAGACCATGAATGTGGCATATTTCACTTTTGAACCATTTTCCTTTGCGAATTATAGACTGGTATTTTCATAGCTGAACTGCTTTTAGTGATTAGCTAAATAGTTAGAAACACGGCAGGTCCACACTCCAATTTCAGATCACTTATTTAAAATTTTTGGAGGAAAGTGTCATCCACGGTTAATGTTGAAAGCAAAAGTACAATGTTAAGGGCAACAAAAAATATCATTAAAGCAAATTGTAATGAACAATGCCAAGAAAAAGTAACTAAACCCATTGGGAATAAACATTTTTCAGTATTAATTTGCCATAAATTGTGTCACAATAATTAAGACAACTGTTGTTCAGCTAATGAAATGAGTTGGGAAGCTTGTTTCTTTGGCTGATAAAAAGAAACTCAAACATTTGAGGTTTGTTGTTTATATGAAGCATCTGCTGATGTGAACCACGCCTCGCTAAAACTTTAGATTTTTAGATAGCTGAGATAACTGATGAAGAGCAGCTGATCTGCATGAGGCCGCACCAGGATACAAAGTCATCTAAAAATGTTTAGGCGTCCATCAGTTGACTGTTAGACATGTCTGGAAATGGAGACAGTTCTCTTCCTAGAAACAGACATCTAGCAAAGATTACTCCAAAGACACTACCCAGAATCCTCTAGGGGGTAGAGAAGAACCCCAAAGTAACAGCTGAAGGCTTTTAGACATCACTGGAACTGGAAGAACCTCTGCTGATGATGTCATACAAACGTTACTAGGCAGGATGTCCATGGAAGGACACCACAGAGGAGACGGCTGCTCTCCTCTGGATCTTACAAAACAGTCCCACAACACGACTAAGAATATGTTTTATGGTGAAACAGAAGCAGATATCAAAACTTCATCCACCAGTGATTTGCATTTGCTTTGCTGCCTCAGGGCCTGCAGGACTTGCTATCACGATGGGGAAATTAAATTCCAAAGTTTAGCAAACCTCCTCCAGGACAATGTCTCAGCTGAAGCTGAGTAAAAGTTTTGTGGTGCTACAGGACAACGAGTCTAAACATTGAAGTAAATCCATGACAGAATAGGGATGCACGATAACTGTTTTTTAAAACCGATACCGATACCGATAACACACACATATACCTAAGATCATTACATCAATACTATGAACAAAATCAAAAATAGTTTGGACTTTTTAAATGAACAGATATTTATTTTTTCCAATGAAAAACTATTGTCAAGCCTCTCCAACATTTTCATAAAGCTATCAAACAAACCTATTTGATATCTCACATTAACTTAAATAAGGTTCATTACTGACTGATATAAAAAATAAAGGCTCCTTGAACTGATGGAAATACATGCATCAGAATTACAAACTGAAAAAGATTAACATTTAAAGGATTTTGACTTGTGGTTCCATTTAAATTAATACCTTTAATTAAAGTAAATGAGGTTCAGTAGTTTTTATTTTTTAATCTCATAGAAGCTTTAGAGGAGAGGAATGAGGGAGAAGAGAGACTGCTGCTGGCTTGCGCACGTTAGCATTAGCTTCCATTAGCTCACATTAGCGTGATTTCAAACCTCCATAGAAGCGATTGTTATGTTGTAGGTGTCTGATCAGGTTTTACGTATTAAAGTTTGTGCTTCCCTCCTCGTAGAATTCACTCGGAGGATTCGTCACAAATAACCACCAAACTATCTTCTTCTGAAACTTTAACGAAGTTCCACGCCGCCATGTTTGTTGTGATCAGCGCTGTGCTGCAGGCTGCATTCAAGGTGTAACGTAAATTCCTCCGTTTCCTCGTTTGCTAGTCGCTCTTTCAGCCTTTTCTATTTTTTTCTTTTTTTATGTGTAACATGTGGGAAAATACTGCGAATATCAATTAAAGTTAGCAACTACTAAAATTATGACCGAGTTAACGAGTTGTTTTCTGGCATGAGGGGGTATTCTTGATTTTCCTGATTGAGTAATCGTTTTTCTGATTATGCCGACGTCACTTGAACATAACATTCACTGCTGGTCATTCAAGGCTCAGAGGGAGCGAGACACTGCTTTGTTGACAGAAATATAAATGTTATCGGGGCTATTCGTCGTGATATCGGACTTATCGGGATGACGTCATAATTTCCTGTTATCGGTCCGATAGTTATCAGGCACACCTGCATCCTACAAATGCGTCCAAGCTGAAATTCTTGATGGTCCTGAATTCCTTCTGAACATGGAAGCTCTGATGTAGTGATGTGGAAGCTTGTTGAGGTCATTGCTGCCAAAGGAGGGTGAACCAGCTGTCAACTCCAAGGGTTCACTTACTTTTTCCTTCAGCTGTAGGAATGTTTAATGTATGTGTTCAAGAATGAAATTATAAAATTGTCAATTCCAAGTTTGAGAACATGATATTAGGCTTATGATCAAATGGTCTGCCATGTGCATTCACATTTTAAATCTGAACCAAGCACAGTTAATGTCGGCTAAACCAGTGCTAGGCGGTATGACCAAAAACTTATATCATGGTATTTTTCAAAATTATTTCAGTTTCACGGTATTTTACGGTATTTTTTTTTAAGGCACAACTGGGTGTTTACCACATTTTCTAATCATTTAAAGAGGAATTGCTGCAGTAAATTGTCTTAGAATGACCTATTTTACTGTCATGAGGAGTGAATATTGTAGAAAAACATTCATATCTACACTAGTATTAATACAGGTTTGCATGGCCTCACAAAATGATACTATTTACAAAGAGGTGGCACTCGTTATTCTGATTAAGTGAAGGAATCAGAATGATGATAGTTGCAGTTAAAATACAGAACGCTTTTATTTTTCACATTCTGCAGACAACTTGAAAAAACATATTTTGTAAAAAAATCAACATTAACTACACAATGTAAACAACTTTAGCTACGCGGCTACAACTTTAGCTCGGCAACATTTGCAGATTATTGAGGTTTGTTGGACGTCGTCTTTTTTAAATCCACGGCTCCTCGTTCAGGAAGAAGTTCCTCAGTCTCATGTTGCCGTTCTGGAGCTTCCACTTCGGGACTTTCGCTGTTAGCATCCATCACCGTTTAACCAGAAACTAGTAGCGTGTTGCGCCTCCAGTGCAACTGCAAAACAGTCCCCTGTGAAACAATGTTCTGCGGCACTTAGGTTCCCAACGTGGTGTGCGCTACAGTACATACTCACCGGTGTTACGGAATAGACCTTTTCGGGCCAGCCCCCCAGAAGTACCCCCCACCCCCCCGTCCGCCATTGCTGGGTTGTGCTACAGAGCGACACTTTCACCACCGGCTCGCAGATTAGCCAGTGTTTTTTCTCTTTCTTTTCTACAATATATATTTTTATAATGTCGAGTCGGTCGAGTGGGAATACATGTTCCTGTCATAAACTGTGCCAACAATGGCGTGAAAATTCAACAATGGAAGAAGAAAGTATGTGAAATACACAAGCCTTTACTGCACGAAGACTGCCTTGTTTGCAGAACAAGAAGTTAGGAAGACGTGGGTGAAAAATATCAACAGAAAGGACTTTGTTCCAAATGAATACAGCCGGGTGAGTTTTCGTTAACATTTAATCTCGTACTACTCATAGTCTCGCTGAGAGTCCCGGACGATTCTGGCCGAAAGAACAGCAGTATGAGGCTACTGTAGCCCTCGGCGCTAGCACAAGCCTATAAATCAATGAATGAATGAATGAATTAGGAGAATGATGAAATAAATTAAATATAACATTAACACATAGCCTAATTTACCGCTAGCGTTAACGTTACAGTAGCATAATCTTTATGGCTTGTTGACGTTAGTTATAGCCAGCATTGCAGCGTTCCACAGTTTTTAGTGATTGATTATGGGAATAGATCATGCTGTTTCCATAACCAATCATTAAAAACAGCGATAAACTACCTTCATCTGTAACTGGAGGCCACTGCCTAACATCATCAATCCAAGACATGTCTGCGTTATCAGTAACAGATGCTCCACGCTGCTGTGTTTGGGTTAGTTGGTGGAGCACCGCACACTCCAGTTATGGCGGGACCACTAGGGGGCGCATGTCCACAATTTTTAAGTCGAAAAGGTCTATATGAGAAATTCATATCATAAGAAAAATAAACACCGGTATTCGGTATGAACCGGTAAACAGCCCAGCACCAGGCTAAACCATATATTTGATATGAGATACCTGATGCCCATGAATGCAATTATTTTAACATAAAACAATGTTTGGAAAACACTGTCAAAACTAGGGATGCGCGCGAATAGTCGTCTAAACGATTAAACGTCCGCCCACTTTCTAGTCGGCACCAGTAATATTAGTCGTTTAAACCAATTTGTGTTTTATTCATGTACAAGGCCGCTTAACTGTCATACAGCCGCCCGCCACTAGTCGGAGCTACAGAGCCGTCAGACAGCAGTTCTCCTCTCCACTGCAATGCTGGAGTAGACTGGAGTTTTAAAACGGTACGGTGGGAAGATGGTCTCACAAAACCAGCGCGGTTTGGCGGTACTTTAATCTAGAAAATGAAAACAAGGTAGTATGTAGACTGTGTCAGAAACAACTGGCATACAATCACTCGACTGGAGCAATGCGCAACCACATTCAACTCAAGCATTTGGATGTTAATCTGCACGAGACGACGGCTGCTGATGCTAGCGGTGCTGATGCTAGCGGTGCTGATGCTAGCGGTGCTGATGCTAGCGGTGCTAGCCACACTCAGGCCGATTTGACATTGTTTACCCGGAGACGTGTTCTCCCGTCCAGTCTGAGAGATTTTAGATGTTTGTTTAATTTTACACTCATATTGAACTGCGCATAGAGCTTAATAATTCAGCAGCAATTTATCTTTTTTAGATGTTACATTATTCGTTAACTTTAAGTGAGTTTTTGTCGGATGTGCAGGGTTTATATTCATACTGCACGGCGCAAAATGCTGCTCGTTTCAGTTGAAATTGAATTATAATTTAGATGTTTTATTAACTTGAAAGTGAATTAAAGCAATAATTTTTGTCGGATAATCTGCAAGATTCAATGTGTCAGAGGCAATTTATTTATTTTGGTGGTTAACGTTTGACTGAGTTGCCTTCATGTTCACATTCATTCATACTGCACGGTGCAAAGTGTCTCGTACTTCAGCGGCATTTAAAATCCGACATGGTTGTTGAACATTGTGATTAAAGGCTTAAAGAACTCTTGTTACACACAATATTTTTTGGGACAATGTTTCAAATTCTGTTTCGATGTTTCAATGAATTGTGCTAAATTTTCACTGTTTTCTGAGTGTTTTCCTTTTTTTTTTAGTCGACTAGTCTTAATTAAAATTTTCGTTTAGTCGACAGGGAAATTAGTCGCCAGGAACATCCCTAGTCAAAACTGAGATCAAACTCCTTCAAGTCCTTTAACAAACAAAGTCTCCATTAAACTTCTACATTTTTGAAAAAAAAAAAAAAAAAAAATTTTTTTATAAATCACGTCAGTAACAGTGTCAGCACTCGTGGACTGGGTGGTTTTAACGCCACATCTGGCCACAGGAAAAGGAATTGTGACGCTTCTTTTCCAACAGCAGAACCTTTTCTTTCGTGAGGCTGGAACAACTTTAGAGGTGACGGCTCTCAGAAGGAACTTCGCTGCAGCAAAGTCACGATATCTCATGTGACTTTAGCACCCAGCGGTTTCTCTTCTGGCCCAGTGAGTCATCCTGTCTCATTTTATCTTCGCCTGGCTCCCATCCCATCCTATTTCACTTTGCTTCATCATGCCTCCTCCTGGCAGCTCCCTTCCTCCTCTCCATCTCACCGCAGAGAAGGCAACCAGGGAACGCTACCTGGGCCCCCCCCCCCCCCCCCCCCCCCCCCCCGACAGCTGACAGAAATGAACCAGGGAACGCTACCTGCCCCCCCCTGCCCCCCCCCCCCCCCCCCCCCCTGACAGCTGACAGAAATGAAATGAATAGAGCTTTAAGAGAGGATAAAGAGCCGCTCTTTATCGACAGCTCCACCTTTTCCATCTGCAGACCCCCCCTCCACCAGTCAACACCACCCCCCCCCCCTCTGATCGGCCAGCATCCACTGCTTTATTGGAGTCCTGTTCCCGCTCAGACTCCCCTCATTACCCACACACACCCCCCCCCCCCCCCCCCTGAACCCCACCCCCCCCCCACCCCCCGGTCCCCGCTCGTCCTCCATCGATCTCCCTGTTTGAGGAGCTAACAGATACAGAGCAGGCGTTAACACACTTTCATCTGCCCGGCAGCTGGAGGGAATAAGACGCATCAGTGAGAGAGACATCTGAGCCGGCGCTGCTGGACCGAGCCGGACCGGGACCAGACGATCTGCTGGACCGAGCCGGACCGGGACCAGACGATCTGCAGAACCGAGCCGGACCGGGACCAGACGATCTGCAGAACCGAGCCGGACCGGGACCAGACGATCAGCTGGACCGAGCCGGACCGGGACCAGACGATCTGCTGGACCGAGCCGGACCGGAACCGCAAATTTGATCTTCTTTCTCCGTCGATTCATCAGGACAAATATTTGAGTCTCTTTTTTTTTTTGTGACCCAGTTGGGATCCTGCGTAAAATAAAATGTTACATTTTACTGTATCATTTCATGATAATATTTCCTCAATCATGTCAGTGAAAACATCTAAAAAAAAAAAAAAAAATCCCCCAAAAAGTTGGGATTCCTATTAGATCTATTTATTTTCCCTTGTAGTTTTGGTTGTATTGAGAAAAAAAACAGTTGGGATGATCGAAAAAAAATTGAAATTGAAAAAAACTGGCATGAAAACATTGAGATATTTGTACCTTTAATGAGTTAAGTTCCAAAAAATAACGTACTGTAACGGTCCCATAACACAGTTTAGAAACCACCTTTAACTCCCAGCACTTTAAACCTCAGACGACTGGATCGCTGTTAATAATAATAATAATACATTTTATTTGTATTGCACTTTATATTTAAAATCTCAAAGTGCTAACAAGAAATAAAAAATAAAAAATATATATAGAAAACAAATAAATAAATAAAAATAAAAGTGTTACCCATTACCACAACATGTATAATCACCTTTTAGGGTGAGGAGGGGACTGCTCATTGCAAAAAAAAAAAAAAAAAGATATACTAAGGTTTTGATATGGAACCTTTTTTTTTTCCATTTATGTATTTCTTTAAGTGGTGCCAGCTGTTGTTTTTGGCTCTTCATACTGTTCCAATGCATTAAAATATCATTTAATTTATGGAGCTTGAATAACCATTATTAATAAATGGCAAATCATTATTATATTTAAACAAAAGGGTTTGAATTTTGGACTACAGAATGTAATAGAGTGACTAAAACCCTCCTTTAAAAAAAAACAAAACTGTATCCCAGCTGCCTGATAGCAGTTTTGTGTTTTTGCTGCAACAGTTTAATGGTAATAATTTATATTGTTTGGAGATGGCTGTGAAAAAGTGAACAGAAGTACTTAAATATGTAGCAAAGCAATTGGCATAAACATTTAATGACTGACAAAAGCAGAGAAAAAAAATCAGATGAAAAACATTTTGTAATTTTGATTGGATAACAAGAGCAGACGGACTCTGACGAAAGTGATGAAGGTATCGTCCTCCATTATTAGAGATAAGATAAGATAAGATAGAACTTTATTGATCCCACAACGGGGAAATTTGTGCGTTACCACAGCTCAATATACAGAAAAAACAAAAATAAACAATATATAAACAATATATATATAAACAGAAGAGGAACAAATATATACAGTAGAAAAAAATTTGTAAACAACACTATGTGCAGCAGCAATTTACAGCAGCAAGCATACATGGTATGCAGTTATGGGTGGAGGCTTGTGGAGGTATTCAGATAAATGAATAAATAATAATATGCGTATGGTCACCTCCAAAGAAGCTCAAATTGAATTGAATTGAATTAAAAGGACCTCTTAGTTTTACCTATCCTACCACAGGTACACGTTTCAGGCCTGTGAAGGTTACTGAAAGCTTTTTTAGCCGAGCTGCTTCTAGTAATAAAATCATGTGTCAAAGATCTGGCTCCCAAAAAAAACCACCCTGAATAAACTGTCACCACGCCACTGTCAGTATGAATTTGACATATAATTTTAATTTGGTGATTAATAAAGCATTGTTGTCAGTTTAGCTGACAGTACCAGGAAGTACCGGGACTATTTCACAGTGAGAATGAATCTCAGGAACCATTTCTTCACCGTAGAGCTGCTCAACAATGGCGGCCGGCGGGAGTGAACACATCTGCAGTGCAGCGACGCCGACACATCTGGCCCGCTGCCACGAAGGCCACCACACAAACCACAGACGGAAAGTTTGCAGGAAATTCAAAAACTGGACATCACAAGGCTGGTGCAAACGTATTTTCCGGGGTGATGGTGTCCTCCTCCCAACTGCTGCAGAAATCTATGAAATTGATTGCCGGAGCCAGAGGTGAAAGCTATCATCTCTCCATTACCTTTGAAAGTACACAAATTGCAAAAACAGTCTCTACTTTCCAGAGTTCTGATATTGAGTTCGTTTTTTTTGATTGATGATGCCGTCTCTTTTGTGCCACATATTCAACAGTTGACCGAAAAACTTAAATTGAAATTGGGTTTTTAGAGTCAAGTCTCAACTTTCTTTTGAGGCCAAAAATAAACTTTTTCCTGCTACCTTTATGTCTGTGTTGAACTATGGTGATGTGATTTAATACTGTTTACCATGGAGGACTTAGGGTCATGACACATTTTAGAGCTTTTATTCATCACTGTGCTTTACATATCAATTTACAAAGCTGTTCTCCAATCATACCTTAACACATACATCCTTCAAAAACATCTGGAAGTTACTGTCTCTTCCCAAGACTTGACTCTTCTGAGTCTGAACTGAAATGGGGGGAAAAATGCATTTGAATATGCTGCACTTTATACTTGGAATCAGCTTCAACCCAAATGAAACTCAAGGATATGGTCTCATTATGAATTTAAGCATATTTTAAATATTCTAGGCTGCCAATGTCATGTTTTGTGATGTTTTGATGTGTAAACATTTTAGTAAAACTAATATGATTTAGCAGCAGGGAGGGTGATGAGTGAAAACATCTCTTCGTTAGCATTCCAGCTAGCTTGCTAGCCACCTATAAGCCTGCCTCGTTGTCTACAAATATATATGGCCCTGGATATTTATTTTGTTAGGTATAAGGTGAGGCTAGTGATGTTAACGTCATTTTATTAATTATATTAATACAATGCTGCGACTGTCTGATGTTAGCATAGCTCTGGTGTGAGACAGACCTATGGACCAGAGCTAATGCTAACAGAGAACTCATCACCCTCCCTGCTGCTAAATCATATCATTACTTTTAGTAAACGGTGGTTAAATCAATCATCTAATAAACAAAGCTAACTTACCTTGGAGTAAATGTAGGTGTGTTTTGTAACTTTCTCCACGTTCAGTTGATTGTGTGGACGGACACAACTGAACCCACAGCTGCATTCTCCAGCGTTTGTTTTGGTTTGTTAAAGAGAATAAAAATGTCCCTCCAAATGTTCTGGACACCTCGAGTCACTGTTGCAGGTCCCCAGCAGCAATATTTCACCACGGCGTTATTCTAGTGTAATGTAAATACGGTTGATAGGCATCGGAAAAATGGCAAAATAACATTGTCCTTAATGGAGGAGCAGCGAGAATGTCCGACCTAGCAACAGTAACTAGGGAGGGGGCGGTGCTTACCGAAAGGTCAATTGAAAGATGTATGAAGTTTGTCCTAATCTACTCTTTTTTATCCATTCCCCAAGATTTTTGTTTTCTGGAACTTTAACCAAACTATTGCTTCACATATCCACCAATAATCCAAAGAAACCTCCACCCACTGACTCTTATTATCCACCTTAAGAGGTTATGTTTTTGCCGGTGTTTATCTGTTTGTCTGTTTGTTTGTTTGTTTGTTTGTGTTCAAGATAACTCAAAAAGTTATGGATTGATTTTCATGACATTTTCCAGAGTTGTCAGAAATGTAAAAAGAAAGAACTGATTTCATTTTGGCTGTGATCCGGAAGAAATCCTGGATTCTGGATCACTTTCAAATTTTCACTTATTGTTGCACTTGGTGGATGTCTGCGCTCTCTGAGTGCTTTTCTAGTTCATACAGTGGCCTATTTATTTTCTTTAACAGATATATTGTATATAGGGATGCACGATAGCTGTTTTTTAAAACCGATACCTATAACCGATAACACACACATATACCTGAGATCATTACATCAATACTATGAACAAAATCAAAAATAGTTTGGACTCTTTAAATGAACAGATATTTATTTTTTTTCTAATGAAAAACTATTGGCAAGCCTCTCAAACATTTTCATAAATCTATCAAACAAACCTATTTGATATCTCACATCAACTTAAATAAGGTTCATTACAGACTGATATAAAAAATAAAGGCTCCTTGAACTGATGGAAATACATGCATCAGAATTACTAACTGAAAAAGATTAACATTTAAAGGATTTTGACTTGTGGTTCCATTTAAATTAATACTTTTAATTAAAGTAAATGAGGTTCAGTAGTTTTTATTTTTTAATCTCATGGAAGCTTTAGATGAGAGGAATGAGGGAGAGGAGAGACTGCTGCTGGTTTGCGCACGTTAGCATTAGCTTCTGTTAGCTCATGTTAGCGTGATTTCAAAACTCCATAGAAGTGATTGTTATGTTGTAGGTGGCTGATCAGGTTTTACGTATTAAAGCTTGTGCTTCCCTCCTCGTAGAATTCACTCGGAGGATTAATCACAAATAACCACCAAACTATCTTCTTCTGAAACTTTAACCAAGTTCCACGCCGCCATGTTTGTTGTGATCAGCGCTGTGCTGCAGGCTGCATTCAAGGTGTAACGTAAATTCCTCCGTTACCTCGTTTGCTAGTCGTTCGCCTTTTCTATTTTTCCTTTTTTTATGTGTAACATGTGGGAAAATACTGCGAATATCAATTAAAGTCAGCAACTACTAAAATTATGACCGAGTTAACGAGTTGTTTTCTGGCATGAGGGGGTATTCTAGATTTTCTTTACTGAGAAATCGTTTTTCTGATTATTCCGACGTTACTTGAACATAACATTCACTGCTGGTTATTCAAGGCTCAGAGGGAGCGAGACACTGCTGTGTTGACAGAAATATAAATGTTATCGGGGCTATTTCGTCGTGATATCGGACTTATCGGGATGACGTCATAATTTCCTGTTATCGGTCCGATAGTTATCGGCCCGATAGTTATCGTGCAGCCCTAATTCTACGTAGGCAAACAGCCTCAGATGAACAACAGCTATGGCATTATTGAATCCCCCCCCATGATCGTTAGTCCCTCATTCACTGATGATTGGCAGGTGTGCTGACCTCTTTAAAAGCATGTTATCGGTCTGAGGCATTCACTTCCGTGAACGCCGTCATGCTCAGCACCGGTTCTGGAGAAAACCAAACACAGCACTTGAGCAAAAACCCCTCACACCCAGTGTCAAGCACGGTAGTGGAGGGTTGATGATACGGGGTTGTCCACAGGACCTGGACATGTTGCAGTCATTGAGTCAACAATACTGTGGTAACGTGATACCTGCTGCTCTGCCGAGCGCATTATCACCACTACAGTTATTTATTCAGTAGTGAGAAACTCCCAGTGCATGATGGGAAACTTATAAAGAATAAGTTCTTAGCTATGTTCACTGACCCTCTTCCTTTATGTTTGATATAATTTAGAACATTTCAAAACTTGCTGGCAAGACTTTACAGCAGAAACATGAAATTTGGCACGTTAGGGGGCTTTTAAACTAATATTGTGTAATTATTAGTAATAATGCATGCGCACATACAAAACACAGAGGCATGGCACGGCCTGGAAATCTAACTGCTCACAGAAAAATAGTCCCTTGTGTGATTAGGCTACTTCTGACAGTAGCATCAACAAACTGCCACATTACTGCAAAGCCACAGTAATTTGTTGCTTCATTATCGTGGTAACAGAACAATGTTGGTGTCAGACGCTGATCCAGAGTCCAGTCGTCTGATTGGCTCAGGGTCAGCTGATCCATCTTTCATCCACAAGCTCATCGTGTTTGATGAATTCAGCTCCTAGATGATGTGGCGTAGTTCCTTCACATACTTTTACACAGTTATTTCTGAACACCTGAGAGGAACTTTTGTAAGTGAACTCACCTCAGTGAAACAAAGCTGCAGTGATGCGTGAGTTTATCTGTGTGATCGTGAGGAAGTTTGTGTGTGTGTGTGTGTGTGTGTGTGTGTGTGTGTGTGCTAGAGGATTCGTGTGGGAGATCGTCCCTCTGCTTATTAGAAAGGCTTTGACATTTCCCACAGTAAACACATTCATCAGCAGAGACAGATGATTATCAGTTTAATTTCAGAGCTTCGTAGGTTTTGTTGTTGCAGCTGTTCAGAGACAGCGGCGTTTTGTCAAGAGAAGACCCAGCAGTTTTTCTCCGAGCTCGCTCATATATTCCCCCCCCTAACTCAGGAAAACTCAGGCCTGCGCTCGAGTCTCTGGGAAGCTGAGAAAACTGGCCGAATTAGAGAGCATTTTCATGAAAAAGAAAAAAAGAAAACAAGCTTTGAAGGTTTTTACACATTTACAATTAGGGGTACACGATAACTATCGGGCCGATAACAGGAAATTATGATTTCATCCCGATAAGTTCGATATCACGACGAATAGCCCCGATAACATTTATATTTCTGTCAACACAGCAGTGTCTCGCTCCCTCTGAGCCTTGAATAACCAGCAGTGAATGTTATGTTCAAGTAACGTCGGAATAATCAGAAAAACGATTTCTCAGTAAAGAAAATCTAGAATACCCCCTCATGCCAGAAAACAACTCGTTAACTCGGTCATAATTTTAGTACTTGCTGACTTGAATCGATATTCGCAGTATTTTCCCACATGTTACACATAAAAAAAGAAAAAATAGAAAAGGCTGAAAGAACGACTAGCAAACGAGGGAACGGAGGAATTTACGTTACACCTTGAATGCAGCCTGCATTGTGCTGATCACAACAAACATGGCGGCGTGGAACTTGGTTAAAGTTTCAGAAGAAGATAGTTTGGTGGTTATTTGTGACGAATCCTCCAAGTGAATTCTACGAGGAGGGAAGCACAAACTTTAATACGTAAAACCTGATCAGCAACCTACAACATAACAATCACTTCCATGAGTTTTGAAATCACGCTAACGTGAGCTAACGGAAGCTAATGCTAACGTGCGCAAGCCAGCAGGAGTCTCTCCTCTCCCTCATTCCTCTCATCTAAAGCTTCCATGAGATTAAAAAACAAAAAACAAAAACTACTGAACCTCATTTACTTTAATTAAAGGTATTAATTTAAATGGAACCACAAGCCAAAATCCTTTAAATGTTAATATTTTTCAGTTAGTAATTCTGATGCATGTATTTCCATCAGTTCAAGGAGCCTTTATTTTTTATATCAGTCAGTAATGAACCTTATTTAAGTTAATGTGAGATATCAAATAGGTTTGTTTGATAGCTTTATGAAAATGTTTGAGAGGCTTGACAATAGAAAAAATAAATATCTGTTCATTTAAAAAGTCAAAACTGTTTTTGATTTTGTTCATAGTATTGATGTAATGATCTTAGGTATATGTGTGTGTTATCAGTTATCGGTATCGGCCTTTAGGAGCTGAAAGTTATCAGTATCAGTCTTAAGAAACAGTTATTGTGCATCCCTACCTAGAATCTCTATGAACAGATTATTTTTTATGTTTTTACACAAAAGAAAAGGATGAAAAAAGGATCATTGACTTTCCACGCGGCTGTTCGAGTGTCACATGACTAAATGGCCGTTGCATTGTTTCATGACATCTCGTTCCGTCAGCTCTGTTCAGATATCTCGGTGTGTCCAGATGGAACGTCCAACAAAATGACGCCGTTATTCTTCACGAGCTGCCGGCGGAGCAGAGAAAGCGCGACGGCGTCGGTGCGCATCAGTCAAAGCCCTCAGAGCAGACTGGAGACAGCAAACAGGCGTCAGCGTTGTTTACAGCTCTGCAACGCAGGCGCCGCTAAAGCCCCGTGAGTGTAATTGGACGTGTCTATTATCTGGTTTACTGTACGGACTACGTCCCGGATCAGATAGAAGCGCCAGAAACAAGGGGAGCGTCTACTCCACGGGCGTCAACCTCGACGGGATTTCACAGAGAGGAAGAATTTATGACACGTGTAACCTCGGCTTACGCTTCTGCTGCACGCAGTCGAACAGCACAAGTGGTTTTACAAACGCATTAATGGAGCGAACACGACAAAGAGACCCCGGGCTTTACCGGATTCATACTTCTAACAGTCGTGCAGCCGCCGACTGCCTGCAGCGGAGAAAAGAGGCGAAGCCAGATTAGATTCATGATGCTTGAGAGTGTGTGTGTGTGTGTGTGTGTGTGTGTGTGTGTGTGTGTGTGTGTGTGTGTTATCTCCTCCTAATTCCCATATCTCTCAGTGGGGATGTTACTGATGGTGATGTGATGGTCCTTTTTTCCACGAGGGCTGCTGTCTCTGGATAATGGCTGCTTTGTTCTACGACGTAATCGCATTAATATGAAAGGCAATTGCACTGGATGGCGAATCACGGGGAGCTAGATTGCCTTCAGATGAAAATGAAATAATCAGAAAAGCTACGTGTTTGCACAAAGGAAAGGGGATTAAAGCTGAAAGGGAACATCATATACAACTGACTGCCTTCAGACGTTATTTCCTTTTTTGTTCTGGAAAGCTGTAAAACACATTTTATGCAAACCTTTGAAAGCCTAAAAGACATGGTGGTTTTTTAATTTCTCCATTAAAACAATGGAGCCACAAGTGAAGCAGAACTTGTTTGGATTTATTTGCATTTGCTTCGATGCATCTTTTGTTTCACCGCAGAAAGCCTCGGTTTTGTTCCAGGTCTCGGTCCACCTGTAGTTACCGCAGCGCTGCACAGACCCACCAGAACCTTCGTGTAGATTTAAGCCATATGGTGATTGATATTTCCCTCTTTTACGTGGTCAGACGCAGATGTGAAGGCAGCAGCCTCTGAGACTGAAGAAATGAAGCCAAATCAAACACGCCAGCTGCTTTTCCACCAACCAGCACTCGGTTCTGTCTCCAGAACTGTCGGTCCAAACGTCCCTCCGTATGTTACGACGCCAGGCTTTACAGCATAAATAACCACAGACATCAGGTCTGGAGCCGAAACCCTCATCTATCCAGGTATCTGCTCATCAGGGCTGGAGCGATACACTAATATCACGATACGATACATTTGGCTCACGATACGATATTATATCGATATTTTTCTAACAATACATTTACATCATTTTTTGAAAGATTGTAACGGGACAAAGTGATTTTGGTGACATCTTGTGAGTGTTCCAATTTGTTTGAATTAACTGAACTGAAAGGTAGGTGACTGCAGACAGAGAGGAGAGAAAGGAGGCCTCTGATTGGTCAATTCTACATCCACGTCATCGAAGAAATGAGGAAGTACCCACATCTGTACGATTCTTGTTCTCCACACTACAAAGACAGCACATATTCTAGTAATTCATGGAGGGAGATAGCGATGAATGTGGGTCTGGATACGGCCGAGACGGTGAGGAAGTGGAAAAACACAAGAGATACGTTTAGTAAGTTTAGCTAGTTCGTGATTGTCGCTCTCCGTTGTGGCGTTGAAAACAGCGCAGACGCGCTTCAAAATTGAGCATAAATCAAAAGTAACTGCGACACATTGCCGCGAGAGTAAACACAGCCCTTAAAGCCGGCGTTTTCCACCACTGAATACGGTCTCAAATCCTGACAAATACAGTTTGGCTAGCTCTCAGTTAGCATTAGCTTGTCCGGGTGGTGACGTTTCAGGTGGGCGGGTTGGTGGTATTTCCAGAGTACTTTACGTTTGTGTGACACAGCTTGCAAACCGCCATATTTTTGTCTAAATCTTCGCTTTCCTATTTCTTTTTAAACCCGAACTGCTCCCACACATCTGCTTTTAATCACGCAGGCGCTGCGTTTATACTCGCCGCCATCCTCCTGACTGGATCAGCTCTAGCTGGAAGAGAAAGAAGCTTCTGGATAACCTGTTAGAAACGCTCTACAGCGACACTAGTGGCTGGAGGACTAAATGGCACCCGTGCGAGACACGGGGGTTTTGAAGGGATCTTAGAATATCGATACCCGCGGCTGAAAAATCGATACTCTCTGGGGAAATAAAATATCGATTTATATCGCAGAATCGATAAAATCGTCCAGCCCTGCTGCTCATCATGTGGACCTACGGATTTCAGTTTGGATGTTCAGCTACTTTGTAACGACCCTGAATGTTGCAGCAGGTTCCAGCGTCACCTGTGAACGTCACCTGCAGTAGCGCTTCGGTTTGTTTCAGCTGTTTAATGAGACGGACGGCAGATACCTCAGCTGTGTCACACACGCTGAACCTGTGTGTGTGTGTGTGTGTGTGTGTGTGTGTGTGTGTGTGTGTGTGTGTGTGTGGTGGAAGTGTTACTACAACATGGCCGTTAACACATGTAGCGTTTAGGATACTTTTCCTATCAAGTTTTGCTGCTTAGTTTTATCCTTGACAGCCTACAAGATGACCTACAGTCTCGTGTTATACGGGAACGTGTAATTCAGTCAATCAGGATCAGGTTTGATTCCCAACCAGTCAGTTGAGGCTTCATGACAAACCGCATCAATTTCACAATTTGCGCTATTTATTTTGTAAAACGATAAAAAGCAACAGTGAACTGTAGATAATACTGGTATTCTAATAATACTGGTATTCTATATGACAACAACCCTTTATTCGTCGATCGTCGGGAGAATTAATGATTAATAATCGATTAATCATTAACATTTTTATATTGAAAACTATCGTTTGTGATGTTTGTTTTCCCCTTTGGCCTGGTTGCTATGGCCTGGTTGCTATGGCCTGGTTGCTATGGCCTGGTTGCTATGGCCCGCGCATGCCCAGATGTGTTCAGTGAACCGGATGTTCGTGGTCGACAATAACGTGACATTTCCTGTTTCTTTTCTTTAAAAAAACAACTATAATAAAAGAAGAGATATTGATGAGACTACTTAACAAGGACAATTTATATCAAGGCGCCAGTATTACAGGCTTTTTGTTTCTTAAAAAGATGCGCTTGTTGTGTGCTCGATGTGCGCTGCAGCTCCGTCTGGTCCGTGCTAACACCGAGTTGAGGCTAGGCTACGCTAGGCTAGGCTAGGCTGATGATGAACCGCCTCCACCGTCCTTTACAAGGCTTGGATGCGCGTTGTTCAAGTGATACATCATTGTCGTTGTCGATTAATTGTATTTGTAATTAGCATTGCAGTGATTGCAGTACACTTGGTCATTTTCTAAACTAAAATGGTTCCACGCCACACTTCACCGCGACCGCTTCATGATTAGGCGATGACCTACAGAAGCTCGCATGTAACAACTGAGTCCAGCCAGGGTAGGGTGATGGTGAAATGTTGCCCCCTGGTGGCAAATTTATATCGGTGGAACAGAGAAATGCATCGCATTGTTTGAGGACGTGCACTGATAACCTACGTTCAGATTGTTTAAAAAAAAAAAAAAACATTCGGTTCATTGACGAAAATGATCAATCATCAATTGATCGATTAATTATGCCCATCCCTAATGACAACACTTCCATGATTCATTATGCTCAAAAGAAATAATAGTCAATGAAATTCTAGGAAATTCATAGAAAATATATCAATAAAACAACTATTCAGCAAACAACCAAAACATTAAACTTTTTTTTAAACTCTGACGTTGTTTCATGACAGTTTTGTCAGAGCTATTTTGTCTTCAGCTATTTTTATTTTTTTGCATCAGTTTACCAGAGGTTTGGAGATCTTGAACGACAAATCGTGCTCTGCGATGAACGTGCACGCTCGTATTTTCACGCTACACGCTCAGTCATTGATGCTGGTACATCAGCAGCGGCGGTTGCTCCCGGTAACCAGCTGCTCTGTGAGTCGGGTCTCATCCGTAACATGGCGGCACTTTTTTTATAGCGAGTTGCAGAAGCACCTGCTTCTCTGAACTTCTTACACCAGCTACTAAAATGCTAATCATTTTTCCCTCTCTCTTCTGTTTTTTTCTTTTAAAATCCTTATCAGTTAGGAGAGCATCTTTCCCAGGGTTCATGATTTTACCCTCCATCCTCCTCTCTGACGATACGTCTCTCTGCTCGGACATCTATGAAACATGAAACATGGGACTCGGTCGAAGGACATTTTTCCAAAACCCGTCCTGTTCTACATCTGATCGACTAATAAAGTTACGTTTAGAGAGAGTTGTGTTTCTCTCGTATCATTGGCAGATGAACTCATGAACTCAAAAGTGATATAAATAAGCGATTTATGAAAAAAAAACCCGCCCCATTTAAACGCTATCATGCCAGAAAGTGATGACGAGGCGCCTCCTTATATTAATGTCATGGCTGCTTCTCCTGAGCTCAGTTGGGTTGCACGTGTTCGGACCTCATTGATTCAACCGGGACTGGACAATAAATCAACTTTCCAGATTTTTCACAACCTTCCTGTGATGTTTTAGTGGGATACACTGACGGTGAGATTTTACTGAAAAGCGTTTTGCTTTTTTTTTTTTCATAGTTTTATATAGTGCTGGGCAATATGACGATATATATCGTGGGGACAATATAAAAGTGTGTATCGTGCCATTTCTCTTCTATCGTTTCTATCGTTTCTAACCTAATTTTATCAATTATTACAGCAAATATGTAATTAAATAACCTGCAACGATAAATTTGATAGAATCATATCTACTTCTACAAAGTAGCCTTTTATGTTTGCACTTTTATTCATGGTTAATGCCTTAAACAGAGTTCTCTTCAACCCTGATGTTTACTTTAGACACTTTATATTGGTTTGCAAACTTTGCACTACAAGGTTACAGATTTCAGAAAGATGAAAAATAATTTGTGTTTATTTTTTATAGCTGAACTTCAGTGCAAAAATGTGTTTTTCCTCTCAGAAACTGTTGTGCACTTTAAAAAAAATGTGAAAGCTACTGTACCTCTGTACCTACCTGTTTTTGCTGCACTAAAATGTATGTTTGTGACAGTTCAGCTAAATGTCCTTTCAAAATAAAGTTGAAAAGTAAGCAATGAAATTTTTGTCAAACTTTTCAGAGAATAACTGAAAACATACTTTATTATGGTATATCGATATATATATATCTTTATCGTGATATAAAATAGTCCATATCGTGATATATGATTTTTTCCATATCGCCCAGCACTAGTTTTATATGTTGAGATGTGTACGACGCGTCTGCAGCGCTCGCTTCTTCTTCGGTAGAGAGAAAATAAGCAGCATTAAAATGTTTCTGCTCTTTACGTTATCATTAACTATAAATGTGGGCATCATTGCAGGATGAAGCCGTTGGTGTCGAACGCACACATTCGATCCCTCCCCAGTATAAACTACTCCCAGTTATACGCAGACGCATAATCAAAGGACAGTAATGACAGTAACGGCGGTAACGGCATGTGTGGAAATGATCTCAGAGGACGACGACATCATCACTCGACATTCACAGAAGACTCTTTAGTCTTTAAAACCTCAGCCCTGCTCTGGTGCTGAACATTTTCATCTCATAATCATCTTTTCATGACAACATTTACACTGTGTTTACAATTTCCTGACAATTTTCATGAAGATGTTTTAATTTTTTAACATGAAAACCTCCATCTCCAATCAGCCTCTCCTTAAAAGAGCAAAAGCATGAGTGGAAGAACGCGCTAACAGTCTCGAGGGCGTGTGAGAGTTTCCTCACGTCTTCACATCTTCACGCCGTCGCGCGTCGAAGCGCCCGCGGCGGCGTGAGGCGTCCTGCCAGAACAAAACTGAGCGTTGAGGTGAGTCGACATCCCGACTGGGTCGGAGCTCAGACTGTTTCAGATCCTGAAATCGGGTCTCACAGCTCGTGAATCACGGCGGTTCACCGACAGACGGCGTCCAGACAGACGGCGTCGAGACAGACGGCGTCCAGACAGACGCCATCGACCGGCTGGACGCCGTCAACGTCAAAGCATTTCATACCAAAAACCACATTTGTCAGATGAAACTGAGACATCCCACATTTATTTATTTACCAAATGACACCTAGGATTTGGTCAAAATTTGGTTGTTGACAGCAAGGGCGTAACCATGGTATAGACTAGGGATGGGCATAATCAATCGATTAATCGATGATTGATCATTAAGAATTTGGTCGAAGACATTCATTTTCGTCGATGAACCGAAAGTTTTTTTTATTTTTTTTTAAACAATCCGAATGTAGGTTATCAGTGCACGTCCTAAAACAATGCGATGCATTTCTCTGTGCCACCGATAGAAATTTGCCACCAGGGGGCAACATTTCACCATCACCCTACCCTGGCTGGACTCAGTTGTTACACGCGAGCTTCTGTAGGTCATCGCCTAATCGTGAAGCGGTCGCGGTGAAGTGTGGCGTGGAACCATTTTAGTTTAGAAAATGAGCAAGTGTACTGCAATCACTGCAATGCTAATTACAAATACAATTAATCGACAACGACAATGATGTATCACTTGAACAACGCGCATCCAAGCCTTGTAAAGGACGGTGGAGGCGGTTCATCATCAGCCTAGCCTAGCCTAGCCTAGCCTAGCCTCAACTCGGTGTTAGCACGGACCAGTAGCTGCAGCGCACATCTAGCACAGAACAAGCGCATCTTTTTAAGAAACAAAAAGCCTGTAATACTGGCGCCTTGATATAAATTGTCCTTGTTAAGTAGTCTCCTCGATATCTCTTGTTTTATTATCGTTGTTTTTTTAAAGAAAAGAAACAGGAAATGTCACGTTATTGTCGACCACGAACATCCGGGCCACTGAACACATCTGGGCATGCGCAGGCCATAGCAACCAGGCCATAGCAACCAGGCCAAAGGGGAAAACAAACGTCACGCCGATATCGAGAATAATTGTGATAGTTTTCAATATAAAAATGTTAATGATTAATCGATTATTAATCATTAATTCTCCCGACGATCGACGAATAAATCTCAACCAAATGCCCATCCCTAGTATAGACATTGGGGGGTCCAAATGAGAGCATTATGACCAGATATTAATATTGTACCAGAAGAACAATAACTGACCCTGAGGATCATTTTAATTTGATACATTGAATATTTTGCTTGTATTACTAGCGCTACACACACAGAAAACAGCAGCACACACAGAAGACACATCATATCATATGATACAGTCTCTTCACTTCAAGCTAGCTAGCTCAACTAACAAACTGAGCCCTTTTTAATGAGTTAAATATTTCAAATTAATTTAAAAATTAACACACTCAGTATGACAACATCACTCCTCTTTAGCTATCTAGTTGCTTACTGTCTGAAAAAACTTCGTATGTCCTGCTTTTCTGCTTTTTGGGTAAAAACATTGTTTCCTCTGTCAGAGCCGGCGCTTCAAACCGATAGACGTTAAATGGGCGCAACCAAGTGTACAATTCAGAGGGGGAGGTCACACATTTTAGTTTTCCTTATAAACGGAAATAAATTGATCGGTAAATATTCGGAAGTAACAAAAGACGGGCTGTTGAGCCAGATTTCATAAAAGGAGAAAATATTTAACATATTTACACGTAATATTGCGGGGGACAGATTGGTATTTTCCCAGTATTGGGGGGGACACGACCCCCCCAAAGAATGCGTGGTTACGCCCATGGTTGACAGTGAAAAATTTAGTAAGTGACGTCGAATGGTGGAGACATTTTTGTTAATATTTTTGACTATTTGATGTGTGAAATTTGGTCATTATTAAGGATGCACGTGGTTAACCGTTTAACCGTTAACTGATAACAGTAACTCTAACCGATTAATATTAACAGTCAATTTTGTTTTAAAGTTACGTAATTCAATCAACTTATGGGGGCGTGTCGACAGGTGCAACAGGCCTCTGATTGGTCAATTCTACATCCGCATAGAAAAGAGCCGTCATTGAAGAAATGAGGAAGTACCCACCAGTGTTTCCGCTAGAAAAAATTGGCACCGGACAATGTGACCGGTGGGTTTTCAATTTACCGGACAAATGTTTGAAATTCCGGTCACATAGGCTATATGAATTTATTGAGGTTAAAAATTAAATCATATGCAGTAGTACGATATCAATGCAAGTTATTTAATAGTATTTTTATTGAAAAACAGGCTATTTCAAATCAAATAAGTCCCGTCAATTGACCCACGAGCATAACTTCAAAGAATAAATAAATATTGCAGAAGCTTGCGCTTATCTGACACATGAATGAACATAAAAAGATGAAGGCCTATATACTCTAAGATAAAACAATTTGCAAACAAATAAAAACACATCTGGAGTGGTAAATAACATTTTAATAACGTGGCCATGCTGCCAGCTTGAACCATTACCCATTTTATTACAACTGAAATTGTGCTTGGCAGGAGTATTTTCACCGGATATTTTGACCGGAGAGATTATAAAATACCGGACTTCGGCATATTTTACCGGACAAAGTCTGGCAATTACCGGACAACGGAAACCCTGGTACCCACATCTGTACGATTCTGGTTCTCTGCGCTACAAAGACAGCACATATTCTAGTAATTCATGGAGGGAGATAGCGATGAATGTGGGTCTGGATACGGCCGAGACGGTGAGGAAGTGGAAAAACACAAGAGATAAGTTAAGCAAGTTTAGCTAGTTCGTGATTGTCGCTCTCGCGTTGTGGCGTGGAATAACATAGCGGAGACCGCGCTAGCATAAATCAAAAGTGACGGCGGCATCTCTGCGACAAGCTGACGGCGACACATTGATGCAAGAGTATACACGGGGAAGTGTCCGCATGCGTCCACGACAACGTGCGCGGCCATTGCGGCAGCCAACCCTCCCAGACTTATCGGTTAACGGTTATTAATCGTTAAAGGGCGTCGGTTAACGGTCATAAAAAAAAATCTAAAATGTGCATCCCTAGTATCTACGATTTGAGTAACTGATGGTGAAAATGCTCTAATTTAAGTCAAGTCAGATGAAATTTGAGTAACTAACGGCTAAAATTTGGCTAAAATTGGTGGACTTTAAAACTAAGATCTAGTAATTGTTGCTAATTAATCTCTAAAATGTTGCTAAGATTTAGGTAATGGTGTAATTGGTGGCTATTATTATTATAATTATTGTTGGCTAAACTTCAGCTCAGATTTGGGTCGTTGGTGGCCCAAATGTGGACGTTGATATTTGGTCATCGATGTTTAACAGGCTAAAATAATTTGTTGCTTGACATACTTCTGTCTTTTTTGTTCTTTTTAAATAATTTTGTCATAAAAAAAATATTAGATTTAAAAAAAATCTGTCTCTTTCAGATAAGTGATGTCTTGTGCTACCTGTTCAGGTGACGTCTCAATCACAGTGCTGTTCACACACTTCACTGCTCCCTTTGTGCCTCCATGTAGTAGATCTGTTTCACTGATACGCACCACAGATCTGCTCTGATACACTGACACATCTGTGTGTGTGTGTGTGTGTGCGCGTGTGTGTGGGTGTGTGTGTGTGTGTGTGTGTGTTCAACAAAGAACATCACTGATTCAAGCACATCAAAAAGGACTAAACTGAGGCTATTACTGTGTGAAGAGCAAACACAGAGCCAGGAACGGCTCTTTAGACGAAGGCTCTGTGGATCGCAAGAAAAAAGATCACACGTAACCTGGAATAATCTGTAATTTTAGCATGAAAAAAAAAAGAAAACACTGAGAAACTTGCGGCTAATGTGCACTGAACACAGTTTGTCCTCCACCTGGAAGTTTCAGTCACAGTTTTAGGGGAAAACATCAAAGTTATCCGTTTAGACATCCAGTTTGAAGTGGTGTATTTATGCTGGAATGACTGGGGACCCTGCAGTCCTCCGTTTTAAGGATGCGGACTGCACAGTGTTTGGACAAGGTTAATAAAAAAGAGGCTTCTTGTCAAACCTGCTTTTAACACGAGTAAATTGCTGAACATCTGGTGTAAACTCAGGAAGCAAAGCAAACTAAAGCTTTTTACTTTGATGATGACAGTGATGAGAAGTCTCTTTACGTCCACTTCAAATTACGACTTTTAATCTAATTAAAACTTGGGGTGCACGATAACTATCGGGCCGATAACAGGAAATTATGATGTCATCCCGATAAGTCCGATATCACGACGAATAGCCCCGATAACATTTATATTTCTGTCAACACAGCAGTGTCTCGCTCCCTCTGAGCCTTGAATGACCGGCAGTGAATGTTATGTTCAAGTGACGTCGGCATAATCAGAAAAACGATTACTCAATCAGGAAAATCAAGAATACCCCCTCATGCCAGAAAACAACTCGTTAACTCGGTCATAATTTTAGTAGTTGCTGACTTTAATTGATATTTGCAGTATTTTCCCACATGTTACACATAAAAAAATAGAAAAAAATAGAAAAGGCTGAAAGAACGACTAGCAAACGAGGGAACGGAGGAATTTACGTTACACCTTGAATGCAGCCTGCAGCACAGCGCTGATCACAACAAACATGGCGGCGTGGAACTTGGTTAAAGTTTCAGAAGAAGATAGTTTGGTGGTTATTTGTGACGAATCCTCCGAGTGAATTCTACGAGGAGGGAAGCACAAGCTTTAATACGTAAAACCTGATCAGCCACCTACAACATAACAATCACTTCCATGGAGTTTTGAAATCCCGCTAACGTGAGCTAATGGAAGCTAACGGAAGCTAATGCTAACGTGCGCAAGCCAGCAGCAGTCTCTCCTCTCCCTCATTCCTCTCATCTAAAGCTTCCGTGAGATTAAAAAAAAAAAAAAAAACTACTGAACCTCATTTACTTTAATTAAAGGTATTAATTTAAATGGAACCACAAGCCAAAATCCTTTAAATGTTAATCTTTTTCAGTTTGTAATTCTGATGCATGTATTTCCATCAGTTCAAGGAGCCTTTATTTTTTATATCAGTCAGTAATGAACCTTATTTAAGTTAATGTGAGATATCAAATAGGTTTGTTTGATAGCTTTAAGAAAATGTTTGAGAGGCTTGACAATAGTTTTATATTGGAAAAAATAAATATCTGTTCATTTAAAAAGTCAAAACTATTTTTGGTTTTGTTCATAGTATTGATGTAATGATCTTAGGTATATGTGTGTGTTATTGGTTATCGGTATCGGTTTTAAAACCAGTTATCGTGCATCCCTAGTTTTGAGACATGGTGGTGCTTCTAGATGTTTACTTTTTCTTTGCATGACAAAGAAGAAGCAGCATTTGAGGAGAGCATGGCCGAACTGTCCCTGATCACGTCTGTTTTTAACGCTGCATGAACTTGACACTGAAAATAGATTTTCAGTTTTGTCCTGCTCAGACAGAGATTTCTTCAGACTCTCTAGTCTTTTCATGATATTATGTAAAATCAATGATGAGATATTCACAGTCTTTGCAAGTTTACTCTGCGGAGTGTCGTTCTGAAACTGTTTTTCACAGATCAATGAACCTCCGTTCTCTCTACAGAGTAGATCATATCGTTTTCTGATGCTTTTGTAACTTCCATTTAAATTTTGTGAAAATAAAGGAATAAATTAATTGTGGTTGGTATACGGAAAGGGATTTATATAAATGGTTTTCTCACACCAGTTTTTTTAACACTTCAAACCAACCGAGACATCATCCATCATTATATTGACAGCAGATATACGGAAACCGGCAGCCTGCAGAACCGAAACGCTCCATCGAGATGAATGATCGACTAAAACACTGCTTCGGCATGAACGAAGGGAGCTGTTTTAGTTTGTTTTGATAAAATGAAAAGGAATTCACGATCACACACACCTCCAGTCAATTCAAATCATTTATTTTTTCTCGAATAAGCGAGCGCTTTGGGATGTAAAGTCCACAGGTGCCAGGCATAAATTCACCTCCTTTGATTTGTAGTATATATGGATTTCTTCTTGAGCGTCAGATGAAAATAAGCTTTGTTTGGTAGCGTACGCACTTGTAAATCTGCCCGTGACATTTTGATCGTGGGTGATACTGCTGGGGGAGCAAATATCATTAGAACTGGACAGGATTTAAATCTGTCACTCAAAGGGTCCATTATCGATGGCACCCAGAGCCCGAGGAGCAACGGGGGGGTGGAAGGAAGGAAGGGTGAAAATTAAGAGAAACTGAAGCAGACGACTGAAGGGGTGAGGAGATGCTCCTGTCAGTCAGGATGCCCCCCCCCCATAAACAGAGTGGTAAATATTTCAGCCGTCACGGCCAAGTGAAGGCAGCTGGTCCTCTCTGCATGGCAATGAGATGATGAGTTTCAATGGAGCCCTTTAACCGTGGGAATTCTCCACAAACACACACATACGCACACACACGCACACATACGCACACACACCCAAACACACCAGCACAGTGGAGGTCTGTACTGGTCTGTACTGGCTGCATGGACCCATCGGTCTCTACTGCAGCTCAGATCAAACTAGGGATGTTCCTGGCGACTAATTTCCCTGTCGACTAAACGAAAATTTTAATTAAGACTAGTCGACTAGTCTAAAAAAAAGGAAAACACTCACAAAACAGTGAAAATTTAGCACAATTTTTTGAAACATCGAAACAGAATTTGAAACATTGTCCCAAAAAATATTTTGTGTAACAAGAGTTCTTTAAGCCTTTAATCACAATGTTCAACAACCATGTTGGATTTTAAATGCCGCTGAAGTACGAGACACTTTGCACCGTGCAGTATGAATGAATGTGAACATGAAGGCAACTCAGTCAAACGTTTACCACCAAAATAAATAAATTGCCTCTGACACATTGAATCTTGCAGATTATCCGACAGAAATTATAGCTTTAATTCACTTTCAAGTTAATAAAACATCTAAATTATAATTACATTTCAACCGAAACGAGCAGCATTTTACGCCGTGCAGTATGAATATAAACCCTGCACATCCGACAAAAACTCACTTAAAGATAACAAATAATGTAACATCTAAAAAAGATAAATTGCTGCTGAATTATTAAGCTCTATGCGCAGTTCAATATGAGTGTAAAATTAAACAACATCTAAAATCTCTAAGACCGGACGGGAGAACACGTCTCCAGGTAAACAATGTCAAATAGGCCTGAGTGTGGCTAGCACCGCTAGCATCAGCACCGCTAGCATCAGCAGCCGTCGTCTCGTGCAGATTAACATCCAAATGCTTGAGTTGAATGTGGTTGCTCATTGCTCCAGTCGAGTGATTGTATGCTAGTTGTTTCTGACACAGTCTACATACTACCTTGTTTTCATTTTCTAGATTAAAGTTCCGCCAAACCGCGCTGGTTTAGCGAGACTATCTTCCCACCGTGCCGTTTTAAAACTCCAGTCTATTCCAGCATTTCTGCGGGGAGGAGGGCTGCTGTCTGACGGCTCTGTAGCCCCGACTAGTGGTGGGCGGCTGTATGACAGTTAAGCGGCCTTGTACATGAATAAAACACAAATTGGTTTAAACGACTAATATTTCTGGTGCCGACTAGTAAGTGAGCGGACGGTTAATCGTTTAGACGACTAATCGCGCGCATCCCTAGATCAAACCTCTAAAATGATATCCTAAATCTCAAAATGGCCATATTCTGTGCATTTTCAGCCATCGAATGTTAAACTCTGGTTCAGACAGAGAACTTCAGTACCCAGTACCCATTACTGGAGAACAACAAAGACTGAAGATCAAAGTGGGACATTCTTCCTACAAACAAGCAGATCTGCTTCAGGTGTTATCTGATGCTGGAGGTGATGCAGTGGGCGGAGCTAATACCTCATGAATGTTTGCATGTTTTCAACGTCAACAAATTGCTAATACTTCATTTTCAACATCTGCTGTCGTCTTTTAGTCACTGTCTTTATATTGGTTACATGGGAAGTTTAATTCCTCTTTAATTCAGAATTAAATTTAAATCTGAATAAAAGTTACCATGTAAACACCTAATTCCATATGAAAATGTCAATTCCGAAGTAACTTAATTCCGAAGTAAGTGGCTGGTTTATTCTGATTTTAAATCCAAATAGAATAATTTCGCGGTCATGTAAACACTCATTCCTCCTTAAATTAGATTAGATAGAACTTTTAGTAAACCCTTGGGAGGTCTCCGTCAGGGAAATTGTGGTATTTTAAATAAATTATTTCCCGTCTTTCTGCGCATGCTAGTTCTCTTGCCCGTCTGTCGCCATGACGCTTATATTCCGCGCTGGGCTTGTTTTCAAGATGGCAGCACGCAGTAAACGGTGTTCAAGAGCAGAGACGATTTATTTAATAAATAGCTTGGAGGAACTGGAAATAATTAAAAGAACAGATGGCAGGAAACATAAAAATTGTGAGCTTTTCAAAGTTGTAGCGGCCAGGTTAAATGAAGGAGGTTTCACAGATAGAGACGCCACCCAGGTCAAAAATAAGTGGAATGTTGTTGCTAACCGAGTTGTTGCTAAGTTTGTTTTCTTCCGGTAGACGTAAAGACGTCCTCCCCCCCCCCCATCCAATCAGAACCCTTCCCAACCCCCAGACCTAAAGCTGGAATTGGATAAAGCCGAACAAACGTGTTTTCCATGTAAACCTCAATTTGGAATTACTATTTCCATGTAAACTCGTAGGAAAACAGTTTAATTCGGAATAATTAATTCCGAATTAAAAAACATAATGTAACCGTGGCCTATATACCTGTGTTAATAGGTGCTAATAAGGGACGTATGCTCACATGTCGACTGAAGCCAAAGCCCCACAGGATGCTAAAAGCGGCGTTAGCTCCTCAAGTCCTACAGGACTCAGAGAACTGTGACTCGGTCCAGAACGTCTCGGAGCGGGACGCCAGCAAGCGCTGCCCACTCGGCTGGATGTGTAAGAAACAACGATTTCCCCCCGGAGGTTTTGAGATCAAACGACTGTTGCGCGGGACTCTGCTCGTTTAAAGACCGTGTCATTCTTATTCTAGAATTATACGTTGAAAAAGGCTGAATGCTGTCAAATAAACTGTGTTTGTCCACTTGTAGGTTCATGTGGTTAAAATCTCCTCCAAACCTTCTAGATTGTTTCCATGCTGTCTCTGCGGGTCATCTGGGGAGACGACTCCCATTGACTTGGACTTTCGTCCACTTTCGTCCCCTGTCCAGTGGGACTTGAGCTTAAATCAGAAAACAATCTAGAGTCAAACTCCCAAACTATTTTTGACTGACAACCGTTGGAACAGTCTTGGCTTGATAGTCCATGAAATGCATGGGTTGTATTAAAATTAGGGATGGGCATTTGGTCGAGATTTATTCGTCGATCGTCAGGAGAATTAATGATTAATAATCGATTAATCATTAACATTTTTATATTGAAATCTATCACAATTATTCTCGATATCGTTGTGACGTTTGTTTTCCCCTTTGGCCTGGTTGCTATGGCCTGGTTGCTATGGCCTGCGCATGCCCAGATGTGTTCATTGGCCCGGATGTTCGTGGTCGACAATAACGTGACATTTCCTGTTTCTTTTCTTTAAAAAAAACAACGATAATAAAACAAGAGATATCGAGGAGACTACTTAACAAGGACAATTTATATCAAGGCGCCAGTATTACAGGCTTTTTGTTTCTTAAAAAGATGCGCTTGTTGTGTGCTCGATGTGCGCTGCAGCTCCTTCTGGTCCGTGCTAACACCGAGTTGAGGCTAGGCTAGGCTAGGCTAGGCTGAGATGATGAACCGCCTCCACCGTCCTTTACAAGGCTTGGATGCGCGTTGTTCAAGTGATACATCATTGTCGTTGTCGATTAATTGTATTTGTAATTAGCATTGCAGTGATTGCAGTACACTTGGTCATTTTCTAAACTAAAATGGTTCCACGCCACACTTCACCGCGACCGCTTCATGATTAGGCGATGACCTACAGAAGCTCGCGTGTAACAACTGAGTCCAGCCAGGGTAGGGTGATGGTGAAATGTTGCCCCCTGGTGGCAAATTTCTATCGGTGGCACAGAGAAATGCATCGCATTGTTTGAGGACGTGCACTGATAACCTACATTCAGATTGTTTAAAAAAAACAACAAAACATTCGGTTCATCGACGAAAATGAATGTCTTCGACCAAATTCTTAATGATCAATCATCGATTAATCGATTAATTATGCCCATCCCTAATTAAAATTAGTTTTGTTTCTAGACAGCATGAGACTCTAAAGCTGGAAGAGCTCCAGCTTCACTTTGGTCTTTTGATAAATCCAGTGGTCTAGTTCATAAAACACTCCTCTGTAAAGTGTTAAATAGAGACATCTGCTTTGTTGCTCTTCCAGAAAAAAAAAAAACAAACTGCACCTACTGAGCCAAATTTCCCTCAAAACTAAAAACCTGTTTCTTTGGAGACATCTTGGAAACAGAAGCAGATCCACCAGTGAGGAAAACATGCTCGATGCCTGCTGCGCTGCTGTAAACGTCTGCTTTTAAAACGGTCGCTGAAGGTCTTTCTCTTGTGGATTTTCACATCCTGGTGAAGATGGTCACAGAAGGAAACTCCACTAGAAGCATTGTCAGAAATGTGAAAACAGAGAATTATGTTTACAAGGATACTACAGCATAGGTTTGCATCATTTTTTCAGTCTTCAGTCATGTCTAATGTTGACCAAAAAGAAGCTAAATGACAAATTACACCATTTTAAGCCTTTAAGTCGCAGATGTGTGATCTTGCAGGAGCGCAATTAGCATTAGGGATGTTCCTGGCGACTAATTTCCCTGTCGACTAAACGAAAATTTTAATTAAGACTAGTCGACTAGTCTAAAAAAAAAAGGAAAACACTCAGAGAACAGTGACAATTTAGCACAATTTATTGAAACATCGAAACAGAATTTGAAACATTGTCCCAAAAATATTGTGTGTAACAAGAGTTCTTTAAGCCTTTAATCACAATGTTCAACAACCATGTCGGATTTTAAAATGCCGCTGAAGTACGAGACACTTTGCACCGTGCAGTATGAATGAATGTAACATGAAGGCACTCAGTCAAACGTAACCACCAAAATAAATAAATTGCCTCTGACACATTGAATCTTGCAGATTATCCGACAAAAATTTATTGCTTTAATTCACTTTCAAGTTAATAAAACATCTAAATTAAATTAAATTTCAACCGAAACGAGCAGCATTTTGCACCGTGCAGTATGAATATAAACCCTGACATCCGACAAAAAACTCACTTAAAGTTAACAAATATGTAAATCTAAAAAAGATAAATTGCTGCTGAATTATTAAGCTTATGCGCAGTTCAATATGAGTGTAAAATTAAACAAACATCTAAAATCTCTCAGACCGACGGGAGAAAGTCTCCGGGTAAACAATGTCAAATCGGCCTGAGTGTGGCTAGCACCGCTAGCATCAGCACCGCTAGCATCAGCACCGCTAGCATCAGCAGCTGTCGTCTCGTGCAGATTAACATCCAAATGCTTGAGTCTAATGTGGTTGCTCATTGCTCCAGTCGAGTGATTGTATGCCAGTTGTTTCTGACACAGTCTACATACTACCTTGTTTTCATTTTCTAGATTAAAGTGACGCCAAACCGCGCTGGTTTTGCGAGACCATCTTCCCACCGTCCGTTTTAAACTCCAGTCTACTCGAGCGTTGCTGTGGAGAGGAGGAACTGCTGTCTGACGGCTCTGTAGCTCCGACTAGTGGCGGGCGGCTGTATGACAGTTAAGCGGCCTTGTACATGAATAAAACACAAACTGGTTTAAACGACTAATATTTCTGGTGCCGACTAGAAAGTGGGCGGACGTTTAATCGGTTAGACGACTAATCGCGCGCATCCCTAATTAGCATGACTACAACCAAATCCATTTGTGAATCAAAGACCAACGACACCCCTTATCCATTGCTGACAAACAAAATACATCATGAAATGATGCAGTTAACAAAAAAACAAGGCAAAAGACTTGTAATATTAATCATATTTTAGTTTTAAGTTATGCCAAGACATGGAAAAGACTGCCTCCGATTTCCTCCTACTTTAAGAAACTATACATTGGAAATTTATAGTCCAGGCCCACACACTGTGCTTTTTTTTGTAGCTCCAATAAATTAATCTTCAGACAAAGAGGACTTTGAAAACTCAATCTATTCACATGATTTTTTTTTTTAAAATATATATACAGTGGAGGAAATAAGTATTTGATCCCCCGCTGATTTTGGCAGTTGTCATACAAAGAAATAAATGAACAGTCTCAGACTTCTATGGCAGCTTTATTTTAACAGTTATAGAAAGAATATTGAAAAAATATGAGAAAATTATATATGAAATGAAAAATAAAATTTAATTTGCAAGTCATTGAGGGAAATAAGTATTTGATCCCCTAGCAGAACATGATGTAATACTTGGTGGTAAAACCCTTGTTGGCAGCTCAGCTGTCAGACGTTTCTTGTAGTTGCTTACTAGGTTTGAACACATCAGGAGTAATTTTCGTCCACTCCTCTCTGCAGATCATCTCCAGATCCTGAAGGTTTTGAGGCTTGGAAACTCTCAGCTTCAGCTCTCTCCATAGATGTTTAACAGGATTAAGGTCAGGAGACTGGCTAGGCCGTTCCATGACCTTGATGTGCTTCTGATGGAGCCACTCCTTTGTTTCCTTGGCTGGATGTTTTGGGTCGTTGTCATGCTGGAAGACCCGTCCACGACCCATTTACAATGTCCAAGATTCTGCGGTACATGGCCCCGTTCATCTTCCCATCGATGCGGTGAAGTCCACCTGTCCCCTTAGAAGAGAAACACCCCCAAAGCATGAGGCTTCCACCGCCATGCTTGACAGTAGGGATGGTGTTTTTGGGCTCATATTCAGCATTTCTCTTCCTCCAAACACGTCCAGTTGAGTTGAGGCTCAGTTTCAGTCTCACCTGACCACAGCACCTTCTCCCAGTCTCTTTCTGAGTCATTAATATGTTCGTTATCAAACCTGAGTCGGGCCTGGACCTGAGCCTTCTGGAGCAGAGGGACCTTGGACCACTGCAGGATTTTAAACCATTGCGTCTCAGTGTATCACCAATAGTTTTCTTGGTGACTGTGGTCCCAGCTGCCTTGAGATCATTAACCAGCTCCTCCCGTGTAGTTCTGGCTGATCTCTAACCTTTCTCATGATCATTGAGACCCCACCAGGTGATATCTTCCATGGAGCCCCCAGCCCAGGTTGATTAACAGTCATGTTGTACTTCTCCCACTTCTGAATAATTGCTCCATCAGTTGTCACCTTCTCATTCAGCTTCTTATGGTTTTGTAGCCCATTCCAGCCTTGTGGAGTTCAACAACTTTGTCCCTGACATCTTCTGACAGCTCTTTAGTCTTGATGGTGGAGATGGTGCAGTATTACTGAGTCTGTGGGCAGATGGCTTTTTATACAGGTGACTATCTGGAACAGGTGTCTCTCATGCAGGTAATTACTTCAGTGAGATTAGGAGTATACCAGTGGTCTGTGGGAGCCAACACTGGTCAAGGTTGGTCGGGGATCAAATACTTATTTCCCTCAGTGACTTGCAAATTAATTTTTATTTTTCAATATTCTTTCTATAACTGTTAAAATAAAGCTGCCATAAAAATATTAGACTGTTCATTTACCTTCTTAGTATGACAACTGCCAAAATCAGCAGGGGATCAAATACTTATTTCCTCCACTGTACATGTGTTAGGAACAAAAACGTGTAAATTTCACTCTACTTGTCTCATTAAGGTGCAAGGTCAGCAAAATATGTAATGAATCATAAAAACACTCTTGATGAGTCAAAAACTACAGAAAAGTACAATACGGCCACTTTGAAATCAATTTTGGACTGCTGCACTATAGGGATAACAATATGGAAAATTTGATATCTCGATTATAGTGACCAAATTATCACGGTTTACGATATTATCGTGGTATTCTTAATTGCTGTAAAATTTCCAAAAAACACATACATTGAAATAATCTTGTGATTTTCTTGTCATACTAAAACATTAGAAGCCAAAATCTTATCAACCGGCACAGAAAGAGGTTTTATTTTAAATGAACAAAGATTATTTGTCTGGTGCAAGTTTAAATGAACATTTTCATAACCGTAGGTTTATCAGGAACAAAAATGATCATGCAACTTCATTTGAAATAAACTTTGGCGTTTAAGATGAACCTTAAATAAGTATAAATGTGCAAATAAAGAAACAGTTACTTAAGATAAGATAAGATAAGATAATCTTTTATTTGTCCCACAATGGGGAAATTTACATTGTTACAGCAGCAAGAATAGCAATAAAAAAGAGAAAAAGGACAACAATAAAATAGGATAAAACAATAATAAAAACAAACAAACAATCACTACAATAGAGAATATATAATAAATAATAAATAATAACTCTGACTTTATTTACAAGGATATGTTGGTAGTGATTACTACACCTGAGATAAGTTATTGCACGTTAATGAATATGTATATGTATATTGAACAATTGAACAAATTACAATAAAATGTACGCTAGTTCTCTGCAGACCAGATAATTGTCATCCACCAAAAACACAAACACAACAAACCAAAACAAAAACATGCCCAGACCTCGGATTTCATCCTTTTAGTAGGTTGGTAAACGTCCTGCGTGCTATCACCGTTTCCGCCATGCTAACGTTACGATGCCGATGTTACAAGCTACATATTCACGCGAGACACAGTAGCGAGTCGCTCGCAGACTTGAATGAGGCTGATATTACACATCCCGCTAATCGACCGCGATAATGACATGAAGTCAAACATAAACGGTAATTGCATTTCACATCTGAAACTATGAAGGTATGTTAATTATTTTTTGTTTGTTTTGCTTTGGCTTTTTTTTTTTTTTTTTACTTATTTATTTTTTCCATTTTAAAACTTGTGTTTGAATGTGTGCTACATGTTAGTTCACCGATGGTCCAGTATCTGGGGGAGGGGGGCATGGGAGGGGTGTTTGTTAGGAACTTGGTTTAACTGTCTCATGCTTGAATTGTCTGCTCTTTTTTGTTATATATTTGAAAATAAAAAAAAGACCTTGATCAAAAAAAAAAACATAAACGGTAATTGTTATCTCGTAAAATTTCACCGCGCTTTACCGTAATACCCGTAACCGTTCCACCCCTACTGCACTACGACGTATGAAAGTAAAAAGCTGTGGATGCAACAACCAAGTGTGTCAAGGAGGATGTAACCCGTGAGAGACAAGATAAACTGCAAAGTTAATTATGTAAAAAAAAAAAAAAAAAAAAGTATCCTTTCGGATGAGTTTGCTTCAGTTAGTCAGGGCTTGTTATGAGCACATGGCTGCAGTGACGTGAAACATCTGCAGGGCATATCTGAGCTGTTTATGTATCCGCGGTCATGGCCCCATATGTTGAGGCGAGCTATCATGAAATCATTACTGGGGGGCTCTGGGTGCTGTGTGGGTTACCCAGCCCCTTCCCTCAGGAGACGGTAGTAAAGGAAGCACTGTAATAGTGGTTGGCACTGGGTAATTGTGCCCTGAAGGCACATCGTGTTTTTTTTTCACTTCTGTGCTGAAGAATCACAGCAAAAAGCCCCCAAGGCTTTTAAAATAAGTGCAGCTTAGATAGCAACAGGGGAGACGCAGACAGAGGCCAGCATGAACCAGATGATAAAGACAGTGGAGAAAAAGATGATGAAAACCTTGCTATGTGGGAAGTTTACAGTGAGAACTGTAAGGAGAAGCCTTCACTTTAGCCTCCTAGTGGTAATTACAGAGACAGTTCTTTGGTCCTGATGTCTATTATTTAGCATTATCAACCGTGGAAATGTGTCATTTCACCAAAGACACTCTTTTTAAGGTTTCTACTTTAACCTCAAATACAACTACAGTTGAAATAAAATCACCTTGTGCAACCTGATAAAAAGGAAGTACTTAGGATTTGTAAAATAGATACAGCTCAGACAGTCTGACATGAACTGGAACATTTAGAAAATGAAAATTTCTTCTCTCCTCTAAATGAATGGTCTGTTCATAGAAGCCATGGAGTTACAGCTGCCCAAACTAAAACGCTTTTAAGAGCCTAACATACTTTCAAAATGCAATTGGTCATTCACACAACAAAAATACAAAAAAAAAAAAAATAATAATTCAGAATCAGAATCAGAATCAGAATCGTTTTTAATCGCCAAGTACGTTCACACATACAAGGAATTCTGTTCCGGCAGGTGGTAACACTCAGAATAAGGTACAAGTGATAAAGAACAAAAAAGGAATATGTAATAAAAAAAACAGGATATGTACATCTATATACAAAAGTAAAAAAGTAAGTTAAAAAATAGAATAAAATAAAATAAATAAGTAATTAAGTAAAATAGTATGTACAAGGGTGGTGCAAAGTACACAAGATAGTGTAAATGATAGTGGTTTTTGGTTAGTGCAAATGATTGGTTGAAACCATTTATGAGCTGTAACCATTTATTCATACAGTTAAAGCAACACCTCTTTTGAAAATTAGAGTTTCAAAATCCCTCTGAAGTTTCATTGCCTCATCTGAGGTGTTAGCCTCAGAGCACGAAGGTTGCTGGTTCGAATCCCAGCAGGGGCTTTTCTGTGGGGAGTTAGCATGTTCTCGACATGCTAGCGCGGCTGTTCTCCGTGCTCACGCTCCCTCCCACGGTCCGAAAACATACATGTCAGGTTCAGTCGCCAGTCTAAAAATTACCCGTAGAGTGCGAGCGTGCGCGGTTGGTTGTCTACATGTGTTGCCCGGCCTTTCGCCCACGGACAGTTGGGATGGGCTCCAGCAGATCGCCATGACGCTGCGCAGGAATAAACGGGTATGAATAATAGATGGATGACTAACACAACACACCCAGGTGGCCTGGAATTACTGGAATTACTGGAATTACTGGAATTACTGCGGAACTCTGTGGCAACACTGACATTGAACTCACCTACTGGTTCCTGTCGCTTTCACTTTGTTTCAGGTTTTCCAATTTTTGTGAGATAAATTTCATCAACTGCTCTTAGTCGATTAGCATACTGAAATGAAGTTAAAGCGCCTGTGTACTTCATAGTTTTAGGATGCTTTTATGAGCTGTGTTTTGCATATTTGGCAGCATTTGTAGAGATACACATATAAGCTACATTCATGATAACTACACTGAAGCTCAGGTTTCACCTCCCACTGCTGTTGTAATCTAAAATGCTTCTTCTTCTTCAGTAGTTGGCTACACTCATGGAGATAATCAAGGTCCTATTTGTGAACAACAAACTCACAGAAAACATCACTCAAATACAACTTGAGTATAAACAAACAGGCAAAAGTAGTTAACTCCAATACTGACTTCTATGAGTTTTTCACAATCATCCAGCATTTAAAAAAAAACACATGGAAGACATTGAAAACGTTTTCTTTATATTCAAGAATGCCAAAATATACACATCAAGTTCTTAGTCAAAGTTTACTTTACTGTGTGGGTTGTGTTTCAGAGGAAAGAGGACACAACTTTTAAAATCGTTTCATTTCCATCACACAGCACATTAGATCATTAGATTCAAGGTGAAGTTTTAATATTTGTGACAAGGTTGCAGTGCTTCTCCCCTTTAGGTCTGAACTGATCTTCACTGTGATGATCCGCAAAAACAAGTTTTATTTCATTTCATTTCTACATTTACTGGCATTTTCTGTTTAGAACGCAAACAAGAAAAATATCACTTGGTCTAGTTTGCTCCATCCATGCAAACATCCTTTTTTTTTTGGGAGGGAGGTTCCTTTTACTCTGAGATTGTAAAAAAAAAAACATCCAGATTTTGTGCTGTTAAACCTGGTAAATATTTTTGATTTGATTTTGGGCAAAAATGACAGTTTCTCCTTTAAAAAATAAATGAAAAAGAAACAAACTCTGGAGAACAAGGAAATTAAAAATATGTTGAATTTTAATTTAGAAAATATTTATGTATTTATCCACTGATATTTCATGAGTTGACATAGGAATCGAACTCATGTCGTGGGCTCGACCAAGTGGGAATGACTATTGGTTGTTCATACAGTCACACAAAAATTAGGGATGTCCCGATCACGTTTTTTGGGTCCCGATCCGATTCCGATCTTTTAATTTTGATGATCGGCCGATTTCCGATTTTTCCCGATCCGATTTCACTTTTTTTGAGTGGGCAAACAGAGTTTAATTTCCTATGCATTTTATTTCCTGTGTACATTAATAAATAGGCCTGCATCCAAGCTGAGATTAATAGCTTTTATCATCTCATAAAATAAACAATAACTTATTTAAACACTCTTCTTTCTTTCTTTTTTGTTTGGGAGAATTATTATAAAACACATTTAGTTACAGAACAGTGACTGTTCAACAGTCTCAGTACTAAACAACAAAGCACTTCATTTAAATAGCAGCAGGTGAACTTGGCTAGCAGTTTAAGGCAATGAAAACACTAGCAGAAGTCTTTGCAATCAATGAAATCACATCAGAATAAAAATAACATAAAATATTAACTTCACTTCTTTCAAGACCCGCTGCACATGTTCGCGCACCTTTGTGTCCTTTGTCGTTCATGTAATGACGGGAACGAGGCTCGAGGTAATTAATGAGCCGGTTAAATGCCTTGTAAATGTGCTGGTCGTCCTCAGTAATACATTCCACCATTAGCTCGGTGATTTTTCTGTATTTCTCCGAGTCTTTCGGGAGTTTGTCCTTTCTTTTAAAAGTTTAACAGAGCGTTAAAGTCACAGTTGAAGCGTCGGTCTTTGTAATTTTATAGCGCTGCCACACTGCTGACATTTTTGCTAAAGTTTAGCCTGACGCCGCCAGTCTTGAAACTTTTAAGGTGGATACAAGACAGCGCTGCTGAGAAACCTCATTTCAGTGCAAATTATTAAATGTATATAGTTTAAAAAATATTTTTGTTTGTGTAATATGATTACTTTATTAATTTGTGTTACTCAGGATCACTTTTTGAGGAAAAAAATAATGAAAAAAAGATTGGCGTGTTATAATAATGTTGATCGGCCGATCCGATCCACCTTAAATTTTTAAGATTGAAGGCTGATCCGATCAGGGGATCGGGACACCCCTAACAAAAACAAATAAATCCCTGAGGTAAAACACAACAGATTAAAAAAAAAAAAAAAAAAAGAGTCCAAGACACTGGTGTCACCTGTGGGCAGTTCCCCCAAAAGGACCACTGGGAGCTGGACCTTAAAGTGGGTGGAGCTCCATGTTATTTTAGCTGCAGTGGTCTACCTCGACCTGTCGTGGGTCAGTCAGGACGGGTTATAGGGTGAAGGGAGCTCATGACTTCACCATGCACATGTGATCGGCTTGATCCATTATAAAACATGGACCCAGCTAACGTGCACGTGAGTCAGAGGTCTTATCAGATGTAACTGCTGAAACAACATCTGAAACGTCGGATGGTTGGATGTGTTTGACCAGAATAAATGTAAGGTAACTTTAGTTAGCATCATAGGCTACCACAAGCCAAGATCAGCCAGAACAGCTCAATAAACATGCTACATTCATACTCAGTACATACTTTCTTTACATCTTTTATTGCATTTCATAATATCCTGTACCTTGCATTTGTGTTTAGTAGAGGCGCACGATAACTATCGGACCGATAACAGGACATTATGACGTCATCGCGATAAGTCCGATATCACAACGAATAACCCCAATAACATTTATATTTCTGTCAACACAGCAGTGTCTCGCTCCCTCTGAGCCTTGAATGACCAGCAGTGAATGTTGTGTTAAGTAACTTCGGCATAATCAGAAAAACGATTACTCAATATTACAGAAAACAACTCGTTAACTCGTCATAATTTTAGTAGTTGCTGACTTGAATTGATATTCGCAGTATTCTCCCACGTTACACACAGAAAAGAAAAAAAATAGAAAAGGCTGAAAGAACGACTAGCAAACGAGGAAACGTCGGAATTTACGTTACACCTTGAATGCAGCCTGCAGCACAGCGCTGATCACAACAAACATGGCGGCGTGGAACTTGGTTAAAGTTTCAGAAGAAGATAGTTTGGTGGTTATTTGTGACGAATCCTCTGAGTGAATTCTACGAGGAGGGAAGCACAAGCTTTAATACGTAAAACCTGATCAGCCACCTACAACATAACAATCACTTCCATGGAGTTTTGAAATCACGCTAATGTGAGCTAACGGAAGCTAATGCTAACATGCGCAATCCAGCAGGAGTCTCTCCTCTCCCTCATTTCTCTCATTTACAGCTTCCATGAGATTAAAAAATAAAAACTACTGAATCTCATTTACTTTAATTAAAGGTATTGATTTTAATGGAACCACAAGCCAAAACCCTTTAAATGTTAATCTTTTTCAGTTAGTAATTCTGATGCATGTATTTCCATCAGTTCAAGGAGCCTTTATTTTTTATATCAGTCAGTAATGAACCTTATTTAAGTTAATGTGAGATATCAAATAGGTTTGTTTGATAGCTTTAAGAAAATGTTTGAAAGGCTTGACAATAGTTTTTTATTGGAAAAAATAAATATCTGTTCATTTAAATAATCAAAACTATTTCTGGTTTTGTTCATAGTATTGATGTAATGATCTTAGGTATATGTGTGTGTTATCAGTATCAGCCTTTAGGAGCTGAAAGTTATCAGTTATCGGTATCGGTTTTAAAAACAGTTATCGTGCATCCCTAGTGTTGAGTGTACTTGTATTTGCATGTTGCATAAGTCAGGTGCACCAACGCACCAACAAGAGTTCCAAGGGTCATTATCAACTTGGCGAACAAAACTTTCCCTCCTCAAAGCTAAAGGCCCATCACTGTCATTCAGATTTATTTTGATCAGATTACAGAGCCGTTTAAATGCGGAGCCCCTTTTCTCTGGCTGCTTCTTCAGTCTCAGCGATGTTGAGAGTCTGAGGTGAATTATTGAATGGTGAGTCAGAGATGACACAGCTTTTGCGTGTTTCTTTCAGACCGCGTGTCTCTGTCGGCCTCAGCGTTCACGGTTGATTGCACCGGCAGGATCGGTTCATCATCATAAACGGAGCTGGTGCTGCCTATACGCTCCCTTCTTCCCCTCAAAACGCCTGCTCTACTCTGACTCTGACCAGCATCTAATGTCCACAACATAACCTGACAGGTAACTTATGGACTAGTGCTGGGCGATATGGAAAAAATCATATATCATGATATGGACTATTTTATATCACGATAACGATATATATCACGATATACCATAATAAAGTTTGTTTTCAGTTATTCTCTGAAAAGACTGACAAAAATTTCATTGCTTACTTTTCAACTTTATTTTGAAAGGACATTTAGCTGAACTGTCACAAACATACATTTTAGTGCAGCAAAAAACAGGTAGGTACAGAGGTACAGTAGCTTTCACATTTTTTTTAAAGCGCACAACAGTTTCTGAGAGGAAAAAACACATTTTTGCACTGAAGTTCAGCTATAAAAAAATAAACACAAATTATTTTTCAACTTTCTGAAATGTGTAACCTTGTAGTGCAAAGTTTGCAAACCAATATAAAGTGTCTAAAGTAAACATCAGGGTTGAAGAGAACTCTGTTTAAGGCATTAACCATGAATAAAAGTGCAAACATAAAAGGCTACTTTGTAGAAGTAGATATGTTTTCTATCAAATTTATCGTTGCAGGTTATTTAATTACATATTTGCTGTAATAATTGATAAAATTAGGTTAGAAACGATAGAAACGATAGAAGAGAAATGGCACGATACACACTTTTATATCGTCCCCACGATATGTATCGTCATATCGCCCAGCACTATTATGGACAGTAGCTTTTCTCTATAAATCAAAGCTGCTCTCACATGATGGAAAGTTAAGCTCATTAAAAGAAAAAAAAAAAAAACTTTAGTTTAGTCAGGAAAAACCATTGGGCACACAGTGAGTTTATGTTATGTTTCCAATTTCTTTGGCAGATTAATAGAACTCAAAGCCTTTTACATTGCATTGGCTGAACGGTGTGAAAACAAAGCCTGCTGCAGAAACTCCTTAACGTGAAAATGATCCGTGCTCCTCCGGTGAACGCACAGACGAAGCACTTCACGTTCCTAGAGAGCGCAGATGGTCAGGAGGATGAATTAAACCGTTCCAGAAATCGTAGCCTCAGCATTAGGCACCGGAGACGGGGAAGATGGTCGTACCGATACCTGATTTGGTTTCTGTTCGCTGCCCTGCCTTTGACTCAAATCCAAACAACCGTCCTGCCTCAAACCGTCTCCTCATTGGCAGCCTGATATTTGGCGTCCTGCTGTCTGGGGAGCCAACAGACCAGATGTTAGTCGAGGTTAAAAAGCACGCCAGCACTAAATGTCAAAAATGAAAAAAAAATATTCCAAGCCTCTACAGAAAAGAGGAGATATTAATAAGGATTCAGCCCGGCAGAGACGACGCGTTCCCACTAAAAACCAAGCGAGGAGCCAGTTCATGAGCATTTCAAGGATGCTAACTCAAATCAGAAAAGGTAGTTTAGCAGGGCCTCAACAAACACAACCAAAACCACAAAGATAAATATCTCTGAAATTCCACTCAGCTGAATAGAGGGGTTTTTTTTTTTTTTTTTTGCTTAATTTGGAAAATTTTGGCCACCTGGCTGCGACCAACAAACTGAACTCTGATCAGCAAAGAGACCAGCTGGTGACCTGCTGGAACAATTAGTTTCCATGAACGAAAGAAAAGACATTTCATGCCTCAGAGCGGTGTATATTCATCAAAACAAGCTCACACCCTGTGGCTAATTTATTATTTAAATTATTGACATTTAGATAATAAAACTCTAAATTATTAAATTGTTTTCACCATTGTTTTATGCTTTATGCAGTCGCTGGCACTTATGGAAATATCCTCGAGACACCTCAACACAATTGACCTTTCGGTAAGCACCGCCCCCTCCCTAGTTACTGTTGCTAGGTCGGACATTCTCGCTGCTCCTCCATTAAGGACAATGTTATTTTGCCATTTTTCCGATGCCTATCAACTGTATTTACATTACACTAGAATAACGCCGTGGTGAAATATTGCTGCTGGGGACCTGCAACAGTGACTCGAGGTGTCCAGAACGTTTGGAGGGACATTTTTATATTCTCTTTAACAAACCAAAACAAACGCTGGAGAATGCAGCTGTGGGTTCAGTTGTGTCCGTCCACACAATCAACTGAACGTGGGGAAAGTTACAAAACACGCCTACATTTACTTCAAGGTAAGTTTACTTTGTTTATTATATGACTGATTACCGTTTAGTAAAAGTAATATGATTTAGCAGCAGGGAGGGTGATGAGTGAAAACATCTCTCCGTTAGCATTACGGCTAACTTGCTAGCTGTCTAATAAGCCTGCCTCATTGTCTACAAATATATATGGCCCTGGATATTTATTTTGTTAGTTATAAGGTGATGCTAGTGATGTTAACGTCACTTTATTATGAATGAAGGATGAAGCAGGAAAATGAATGAATGAATGGAAACATTTTAGATTTCTGACTAGAGATGCTCATTTTTTCCGTCCCGATACCGATTCTTGAGTTGTGGGTATCGACCGATACCAACAACCGATCCGAGTATGATATTAAGAAAAACTGCAAAAATTGCCTGACTGTAATATAATTATCGTTGTTGAAAAACATGAATAAATACAGAAAATCCAAGCCATTTATGTCTATATCTATCTCCAAATAGAACAGTATAAAACAATATTGAAAAATTTAAAAAAGTATTTCTTTTTGCTGGTGTAACGGAAGTACCAGTAAATAAAACGTTAAATCTAAATGACTTGGTATCGGTTGGTGCCTGGACTCCCGTACTCGCTGATACCAATTTTTTTGGCAGTATCGGAGCAATTTCCAATATCGGTATCTGGATCAAAACAACACTATTTTGGAGAAGATTTTAATCCTAGAACCCCCCCCCCCCCCTTTTTTTTTTTTTTTTTTTTGCTTTTTTAAAAAACTGAACTGCAAAATATATTTGTCAGTATGTTGTCATTTTTACAGAACTATTGCAGCAACTATTGCACCCCTAATCACCCCCAGTACGTAAATGTACAAGAACCCACACCTTGAAACATGCAACTGAGCTGATATGCTTTCAGCCACCAACACAATTTATTACAATATTATATTAAACTGCGGTCTGTAATTTAAAATAGCTGTAGTACCACATTACAAGGAAAGAACCGTGCTCCGGTTTTAGAATGACCATGGTGTGATCTCAAGTCCAACAGGAAGTGACATCGAGGGCAGCACCAGCAGGCACGGCCCGCTTAGCTGTATTCGTAATTGCTAACAAGCTCACCCGGGGGTTTTGAGAGCACGTGACCACTGCACAGGAGTCTACTCGTTTAAAGATGTACATCTCTCCACATCTTTCTAGAAGTATACACTTAAAAAGGCTGAGTGCTGTTAACTAAAATGTGTGTTTCTACTATTAGACTGAGTATGTGGTTCAAATCTCTTCTAAAACCCTCAAAACTCCACAGCTTGACATAATGTCAAAGTACAAGTCAGAGCCTGCCAGTGCTGTTTTATTTTGAAATTTCCCAAAAATATCTCTGCCATTTTCGTTTCCGACTTCCTGCCAACTCAAGGTTCTGTGTGTTCGCTGGTGCTGTCTACCAGCAACCAAGCACTAGATCCGTAAACCCCCCACAGGGGGCCAGAACAGCCTAGCTGTGCTAACGTTAGCACTGGAGGTTGAGCCAAGACAGGCCGATGCTCAGCTTTGAATCAATAGTGGAAAAGCAGTTAATTAGTCCTAATAGTTTTAGTAAATGATTCAACTGAACTGTTTTCCCATCTTTCCTCTTAATTAACTGTCTCGACTTTCATTCCCCTATCATTTGTATTGGATTTCAATTCAATAAATATATTTGTTTCTTCCCCAAATTTTTATTAAGTTGATCGTCTTCTCTTTTTATGACAATGTAAAGGAAAACGATATGACGAAAAAACCAGAATTAGACACACACACACACACACAATAACACACACAATAACACACTCCCTATCTTTTCTTAAATTGCTTCAAATGGTGCGGAACATTTTTAAGGGATAATGAAGATGTTTCTAATGATCTAAAGTGATCAAGAGACTGTATTTCCATGCATCTAAGATGGTTTACCGTCAATGTATCAGTTGTTATCAGGCACTTTTTTAAAGAAAAAAGTATAACCATATTGTTGTACTACAAAAAATGTATTTCTTCTTTTTTTTCCCTGTGTATAAATAGTCTTTTCACTGTCTGGGATCCATGTTAGCTGTAAAACAGAAAGACATGAACTCCATTCACATTAGGGATCGACCAATTATCGGCCGGACCGATTATCGGCGCCGATATTTGGCATTTTTACGTAGATCGGCATCGGCCTTTTTTTAATCCAACGGGCCGATTTAAAACTAAATTATTTTGGCTCGGATGCAGCTGCGCTTCTCTGTCTCCAGCGCTGCCCCGCTCACAGCGCCATCTTGATTACGCAATCCAAGCACATAGACACAAAGCCAATCAGAAGCTGAAACTGTTTGCAAGGTCCTCAAACACGGCGGAGAGATACATTTTCTCGTGTGGAGAAGCTCCAGTGTGGACGAATGTGTCAAAGGTACGTTGGAAACTCCTGAAATTGTAATAAACATCCCAGTCCTCTGCATGTCACAACTACTAGTAACGTTACTATGAGCAGAATACCGTAAAAATGTAATAAACATCAGCGGCAGCTCTGCTGGCTCGTAGTAGCTCCCGACGCGTCTGAATGATTTGAGACAAAGCTGCTGAAAAAAATCGATATGAGAACAGTCCGTTATAGTCGAAGCGTATGTGTGTGAGAAAAAAACTCAAACTAAATTCAGTCTAGTTTTATTGCATGAAAGCGTGACGAGGATAGAGAATAGTGTGTTACCACGGGAGTAACTGCAGAGCAGCAAAGCACCGTCCGTCTGACAGAAAAACAGTCGGACAATAATAACTGCTGAACTACCGAGTTATTTAACTTTATCTCTTTGTGTTGATTGAGAGATCCCAAAAATGTTAGGTGAAGTTGTCTTTGATAGTTTATTTTAGAGGCGGACTGTGAACTTTATAGCACCCCGTCGAAGTGCTGCAGCCGTCTCTCAGACCGCCAGATATGATGTAATTGTTTTCGCACAACAATCAGTTCTTGAAGTGGAATTTTTTCAGTTACACTTATTCATATTTTGTTTGCATGCCTATGTGTGTGTGTGTGTGGGGGGGTGGGGGGACTGAAGTAATGGCGAATAACTGTGTAGTATTGTACATGATGGTCTGCAGGACGGCTGTGGCGGTCTGAGGAACAGGTGACTAGAACTCCTATGTATTTTACTTTAATATGTTAAAGACGTCAGAAAATATAAAACATACATATTTAGGAAAAGTAATGTAATGGCAGACCTGTAAATTTTGTTTGGAGAAAGTTATTCACATAATAACATCCCTAACCATCTGTGAGACTGCTTCGGTGGTTCTAGTGTTAAAATATAACATTTAATAAAAAATTGATGAATATCGGCTCAAAATATCGGCTATCGGCCTTCCTGACTACTAATGATCGGTATCGGTATCGGCCCTGAAAAAACCATATCGGTCGATCACTAATTCACATATGTATATATATTAGGGATGCAACGGTACTTGGTACTCAAACGGAAACACAAGCCACACCTCCAGCGTAATCATCCTGATATTACACTTTCCGTACACCCCTGAAAAGGTAATGGCAGCAAAACAACAACTGTGCAAAAACTCTACAAAACTCATGAAATGTGAATCGGGGATTGACAAATTTCAGAGGCTGATCCGGATCTGATCCAGAAGGCGGATTTTATCGCTATTTGTAAATCGCTATATGGGGGAACTGTTGCGCTTGACGGAGGTCTGGGCTCTCTGAGTGCATTTCTAGTTCAACACTGAAATTGTTTGGAACTTGTTCTGAGAAGCAAAATAAATTAATCATTTTAGAGATATGAATAGTCACTTTATGCACAAAACACATATCGAAACTTTACCGAATCCGTACCGAAATCGTGACACAAAAAGGTAAGGACCGTACCGTGAGCCACCTGTACCGCTGCACCCCTTATATATATATATATATATATTAAGCTCCAGAAGTCATATCATCACCACAGTTTTTAACAATGAAATCACATATTGTGTTTTAGGAGGGAAATGAGAAGAAATTGAATTGAATTGAATTGAATTGAATTGAAAATACTTTATTAATCCCTTGCGGGAAATTCTTTCGTTGCAGTGCTCCATCCTATACAACAACAATATTCTACATATAAAATAAGTAAATTAACACTTTAAATACTACACAATGTACAAAAAATTACAAAAAAATTACAAATTTACAATTTACAAATTAGGGATTTCAAAATACCCTGTCTAGTAAAAGAAAAAGAAAAGTAACCTAATATAAACGGACAGATATATACAGTGAAATAATCCAGAGATAATACAGATTTTACAGATTCTGTAAAAACAAAGCAGAACAGAGACTGAAGGACACAGGAAAGGACAGAGGAGCCATTCACAAGGAGACATTTAAAAAAACGGATTAAAGATCAAATAAGAGTAAGTGTAATATAGAAGTACATAAATAATGAAATATAATTTGCTTGTTTTCCCAGTATTTTCTTTCTACCGTAATTAGATCCACGTGAAAAAGCAAAGCAGCAAATGAACAAGTGCTCAAGCAGACAAAATGTGCCGAACCAGCTGTGATGTCCTAAAAGAGGAGGAAAACAAGAGAGCAAAGGTAATGAAGTGGAAAACAGAGGGGTCACTAGTCAAAGCAGAGCTGCTGTACAACAGCTGACGACCACACTTTAGAGAAAACATGCTTTCTTTTTCTGGAGAAACGGACATTTTACTAAGATGTTCTCTGTCATGGAAGACAAACTGCCACCAGATGTACTCTGGATGTTTTGATCAATATTTGGAGAAGTCCCAAGGTTTTTATGGCAGTGACATCTCAGATCTGACAAACATCTAGTTTAGCAGTAAAAGCCAAGTCTGCAGGGAGGAAAGATTGATCCCTCCAACATTATTCTTGATCAGTGAATAGTTTACAGGCGTGGGGAGGTTTTTATGATACCTGCACAGCTCATTTAACGATGCGGGGGGGGGGGGGGGGGGCACTCCTGAGAAGACTGACAGCTGTCCAGATGTGTCCAGATGTGAATAATCCTTCTCACTCTAGAAATGGCTCAATGACGCTTCTCAGATTGACGTGCAGCAGCGCTGTGTTAGCACTAGGGCTAACATAAAAAAAAAATGTAATCGTGATTAATCGTATAATTTCCCTGATTAATCACGATTAATCGCACTGTTTACGCAAAATCAAATAATGAATTCAAAAGTAGTGTCAAGGTCACTTTTATTAAAATGTTCTGCTGCCATATGAACTAAAGTGCCATAACATTTGTTGTTCAAACACTTTTAACATCAGCACTTGTCAGTAACACACATATTTAGTGTAAATCTCATCTTAAAAAAATTTAAATAAAATAAAGCTTATTGCCACTGCCAGGACATTAATGTCATCCTGTTCTTAAATGAAAGATAAAAACAAGTCTACCAACAAAATCCTGAGCCACAATCATAACATTAAAACGGGTAATTTCTAAAGTAACAGCAGAAACTTTTAACGGGGAGTGTTTCTGTCGAATCCTCCGTCTGGGAGAAGTTTAAAATGAAAATATCAAGTTAAAGTTCTGTTACTTTACTGCTCTCCATGTCTGTTTTAGCTTTCCCGCATGTTTTTCCGTCTCCTCCAGTTCCACAGCAGCCAGAAACAGACTTTTCAAAACAAAAGCATGTGAGCAACATGCGTTAATGCGTGATAAAAATAAATGTCGGCGTTAATAAATTAATGAGTTAATGCGATACTAATGCATTATCTTAGTACACACATCTGAATGCTCGAGACAAACCAAATGACAAAACTTAACCTTTCATAGATTTCCCAACACTAACACTGCTTTGCACTTACCATACTAATTCCTACCAAAGCAGTAAGGCTATACTTGTGCTTTCCAATTAGCTCCAGTAGTCATTTCATTTCCAAAGTCGGAAAGACGAATGAATGAAGTTGGAATGACACCCATGTTGACCTTGTTCTAGCTGCAAAGTCAGAAAATAAACATTTCTAAATGTTGGATCAGCCATTGCTGCTGCTAAACCTTTAACACTAATTCTCAACATCACTGTACATGGTAGCACATACAAATGCAGCTGATAAAATTGATTCAAATGACTGGATTAGGGCCCTATGAAATACGTTTTATTTTTTCTAAAATTCCATTTTAATTTTATTTTTCATTTTCAGTGTTTTTTTTGTTTTTTATTTTTTAAGAATTCCGTTTTAAGCATTTTATACAAATTTAACCCCAGGACAGTATATAGAATAATGAAGTATAGACAATTTATGCAATTATAACTGTAAACTTTAATGTTTTTATACTTTTAAACATATTGTGGCCAACAAAACATTCTTCTTTTTTTGACAAAACAAAAATAAAATAAAAAAAAGTTCATTCTATTTAATAAAATAATTAAATAGGTTGAATGACAGTTAATGAACCGCTCCAGGTCTCAAATGGAAGCGAGCCGAGACCATCTAAGAAAAAAAAAATAACTCAAATAGGTAAAATCCATTTAAAGTGCAAAAAAAGAAAGAAATTGCAACAGTAGTAAACTAATCGTTTTAGTTTGTTTAATTTCTTCTGTAATCAGACACATAGGGCCCGATCTTCCGCCAAATCTCCTAAAGCCGCTATTAAGGGATAGCGGGTAGCGGGAGAGGCGTTCCCCCACAAAGAACGCAATTTTCCACCTCCCTAAAGCCGCTATCCCACCTGCGCTAGCCGCTACATTATGCATAGGAGTGGTTAGGGCGTTCCACCTGTTAAACTAATCAGTGCGTCAGTAGCCATTGCCTTTAAGAGCAGGTTGCGCTACCCGCTAACCGCTATGGAGCGTCGTTTCATCCAGATCGGAGCAGCTCTCATGAGCAGCTCGTCCGCGACCGTCTTGCGATCGCGGGTTTAGGGTAGCGGGTAGCGGGTGGTCAGACCACCCGCTACCAGCTACCCTAAACCCGCGATCGCAAGATACCAAGTTTGCAGAAAGCACAAAAGACACGCCCATTGCCACACCGACAATGTGAGTAAGGGAGTCGGTATAGCGGGTAGCAGCTTTAGGGAAGCAAAAGATTGCATTAGCGGTTAGCGGAGGTTCCAAAAACCGATATTTGCGGATAGCGAGTAGCGGCTAGCAGGAGGTGTACGATCGGGGCCATAGCTTGTCATAACGTACCTGACATTTTTCAGGTATGTGATCACAAACTGTGTGGTCTGATTTACTATAGCTGATGTAGATACTATGAAATCTAAAGCACTGAACACTCGTTCTGTGTATGAGTTTGTGTCCGTGTGTTTTTTATTTCTTTAGGTGTTCCAGCTGTTACAGACATCGCGGTTTAAATAAATAATTGTCAGCCTCTTTGTGTTTAGCTCAGTGAGTGACTCTCGCCTTTTTACGTTTGTGCTTTTCACTCATTAAGTGATCCTCGTTCGAAGACCACGGAGCAGACCAGGACACGCTGGAGAGATTACGGCCCCGATCGTACACTTCCCGCTAGCCGCTACCCACTAACTGCTATCCTTAAATTGCGGGTTTAGGAACCGCTTATGCAATTATCCACTCCCTAAAGCGGAAGGTAGCGGGTGGTCAGGAACCCAAGTACAGGAACCCTAGAGGACTGGATTTGGACCGCCCCCCCCCCCCCCCCCCCCCACAAGCCTTACTGACCCTCCTCTTTGGCTCCACTTTTGTTCAATAAACAGTGACACACTGTACAATGTTGCGTGAGGTAACTCATCTGAGGTTGTACTTATCTCAGTCTAAGACTTGGCGAGGACCAGATGATTAACTTACGGCACTTAAAAATTCAAATCGGAAGGAGGATTACATTTTGTTTTCCAATGACTACCAGAAGTGGTTAACTTTAGGTATTAGCCCAAACGCATCAGCAAACAGAATGAAGTCATGAAGAACAACGAAGCGGTGGAGCTGATCCCACATCTGGAGGAGAGCTCTGTTCAGAGGGGAGAGCGGTAATAACCCTGATTAGTTCTAGTGCCGATAGCTTCTCATGAGGCTTCCAGAGGAGAGTTGAATAGAGATGGAAATCAGGACTCGGCTGTGGTTGATTATCTCGCCACTCCAGATCAAAGATTTGCCTCGGTCTCATCACAGAGGATAAAGGATGGACCATTTCACCCCCAGCCTGAAACTACCTGAAAGGAAGTTTCTACTGAAACTAACAGGAATAAAAACAGATGCCACATTCATCTGAGTTTGTCAAACTGATCATCCGTTTACAGTCATGTGCTGGTACCGCTTCCTTTAATTCTGGGAGGGGGAGGGGCTTGTGAGTGTATAAACATGATGGAAATCATCTGAGATGGTCTTAGTATTTGACAAACATGTCAGCAACATCTTGACATTATTTACATAGACCAGAACACCGAACATTAAAATATGTTTCACTTTCATTTGAAGAAATTAGGGCTGTCAATTTCTCAAAATAATTAATCAGATTAATCGCATGACTGTCAACAGTTAATCATGATTAATCGCAAATCAATCGCATATTTTTATCTGTTCTAAATCTACCTTATACAGATCTTTTTCAAGTTGTATTACTCTTATTAGTACGAGCCCTGACTAGAACCAGGAAATATGACCATATTAGTCCAGTCCTGAGGTCTCTGGCTTCCTGTCACTCAGAGAATAGACTTTAAAACAGCTCTACTTGTGTTCAAGTCTCTTCATGGCTCCAAAGTCCATCTCTGACATGTTAGATCCATATGAACCAACCTGGACTCTGAGAACCTCAGGTAGTGGTCTCCTGCTGGTGTCCAGAGTCAGGACTAAACAAGGTGAAGCTGCATTTCAGTTTTATGCTCCTAAAATCTGGACCAGTCTTCTAGAAGATGTTAGACAGACCTGAACTCTGACAATGTTCAGATCCAGACTGAAAACAGTTCTGTTTAGATGTGAAGATGATGACTGGAAGGATTTTATCTGCACTCTTCATTTTTAATTTAATTAATTAATTTTTTTATTAATTAATTTTATTTATTATTGATTAATTTTTATGCTTGTATTGAATGATTCTATTTGCCTTCTTGTGACTTTATGCATCTGTAAAGCACTCTGAAACACACAATCGCTGTGTGTTCTGTATGTTCTGCTTTATTTTACCGTTTATTTACGTTCGCTCGCAGCTGATCTCTGTTTGACTCGTCCTGTTAAGGTACTGACGATGAAAACAACACTTCCTGAGTTTACTGCTTCAAAATAAAAGCTTCTAATGAAACTAATAATGTTGGACTTTTATGTTGAAGAATTTATAGGAAGTGAAACATCCGGCATCAGACACTTTACTATAAAGTGCAGCGCACTATAAAGGCAGTTTCAGGCAGAGAGAGGAGCTGGAGCAGAGAAGGAACAGTTAAAACCACAGTGAAAAGCAAGAAATACGCAAATAAATAACAACTGTAGTTGAGCCAACTTTATATTGAAGCACTGAACTGCTGTTTCCAGGTAAACTCGCAGCGGCGCACATAATGGGGACGGCTGTTTTGACGCGCGTGTTTGTTCCCCTTAATAGTCGCATGAATACCGTATACCCCGGTAAAATGTGAGGGAAGTTTGACGGTATCAAAATTTGGATACCGCCCAGACCTAGTGTATAGATTTACATTCTCTGTTAACCGACAGGAGCCCAACAATACAACCTGTGTGATGTTACAAGTTCCTGCAGCGCCAGAATAAAGTTCCCGTTCCATGCAGAGAAAACCGGACTGTTTCTTCTTTTGTTGTTGTTAGCATGTTAGCTGCTAATTACTAGCCAAAAATAGCACAATACCAGCGGTTTGTTTACTACAGTTCAGAGACCAGAGGCTGGACCAAAGTTGAGCCTTTGTCTTGTTTCGCTGCATTGTCTCGATACTTTTTTTGTGGTTTTTAAACATATTTTAAACACATTATTGAGGCTCGGGGGACTCCGGCTCCAGTTCGTGGATTTTTGATTTTCACAGGGTGGAGCCGGTCCCCATTAACTGTGAAAGATAAGGGATCACTGTATGTCTAAAGGTAAATCTGAGGTCATCCGTCTGACAGCTAGAGCTCGGCTGAAACTGGGTCATGCAGCAGGGCGATGACCCCAAACACAGCAGCAAAATCTCCATCAGAACGACTGAGAAATAAAAGAATCTGGGTTCTGGAATGATCTAGTTAAAGTTCACACCTCAGCCTGATTCACATGAGACCCTCAGAAAGCTGTGCTTAATTAAAAGTCCAAAAACCTTAATGAACTGAAGCAATACATTAACAAAGAATGGTGCAAAGTTCCTCCACAGAACGACAAAGTCACGTGGTAAGCAGCTACTTGAAGTTAGCAAGGACAGAAATTTACACTGCTGTAGAACTGATTTTCAAAAGAAAACGTTTCTGGAAGTGGTCTGATAAGCACATAGAGGCCTGTGATTCATTTAGACAGTAAAAAAAGAAAAAAAGACTGCAGATATGAAAAAGTAAAGTGTTGATAATAACAGTTTTGAGGGCGAGAGCATCAGCGCGAAGACTGCGGAGGAAGCAGAGTGGACCATCTGTGAATCTGCATCAGCATGTCTGTGGACGGTACGTGAACGTGGGGGACGTGAACCTGCCCACACGCGTGTGCTTCGTTTCTGCGGCATTTTTCAGCTCATAGTGCGTCGCAGCGAATGCGCTGACGTGGCTGTGAAGACGCTGTGGGTCTGAACAGCCCTGTTATGGTCTACAGGAAGAAAACACGCATTACACCAGCTTTTATCATCAGCTTTATGGCCAAACAACTCCACCTTGTTTTTGTTGTTGTTGTTGTTGTTTTTTTCGTTCTGTTGTGAAAAGACCAATATTACGTTCTGAGAATGTCACATATGTGTTTTGATCTCAACCAAAACTAATGTGGAGAAAAAGCAGTCAGATATAGAGCTGCAATCACAATGATCTCTGTCGTCCTTCTCAGCCCTTAAATCAAGTCTGTGGATCTGCTCCAGCGCCGCCTTCATGTGTGATCAGCAAAAATGCCAAGCAAACCATTTTTGACTTTCATATTAAAAGTAGGGCTGTAGCTAGTGCTGGGCAATATAACGATACATATCATGGGGACGATAGAAAAGTGTGTATCGTGCCATTTCTCTTCTATCGTTTCTATCGTTTCTAACCTAATTTTATCAATTATTACAGTAAATATGTAATTAAATAACCTGCAACGATAAATTTGATAGAATCATATCTACTTCTACAAAGTAGCCTTTTATGTTTGCACTTTTATTCATGGTTAATGCCTTAAACAGAGCTCTCTTCAACCCTGATGTTTACTTTAGACACTTTATATTGGTTTGCAAACTTTGCACTACAAGGTTACAGATTTCAGAAAGTTGAAAAATAATTTGTGTTTATTTTTTATAGCTGAACTTCAGTGCAAAAATGTGTTTTTCCTCTCAGAAACTGTTGTGCACTTTAAAAAAATGTGAAAGCTACTGTACCTCTGTACCTACCTGTTTTTGCTGCACTAAAATGTATGTTTGTGACAGTTCAGCTAAATGTCCTTTCAAAATAAAGTTGAAAAGTAAGCAATGAAATTTTTGGCAAATTTTTCAGAGAATAACTAAAAAGATTCTTTATTATGGTATATCGTGATATATATCGTTATCGTGATATAAAACACTCCATATCGTGATATATGATTTTTTTCCATATGGCCCAGCACTAGCTGTAGCGATACACTAATCTCGCGATATGAAAGGATACATTTGGCTCACGATACGATATTATATTGATATTTTTCTCACAATACATTTACATAATTTTCTGAAAGATTTTAACAGGACAAAGTGATTTTGGTGACATCTTGTGAGTGTTCCAGTTTGTTTGAATTAACTGAACTGAAAGGTAGGTGACGGCAGAGAGGAGAGAAAGGAGGCCTCTGATTGGTCAATTCTACATCCACGTCATCGAAGAAATGAGGAAGTACCCACATCTGTACGATTCTGGTTCTCCGGACTACAAAGACAGCACATATTCTAGTAATTCATGGAGGGAGATAGCGATGAATGTGGGTCTGGATACGGCCGAGACGGTGAGGAAGTGGAAAAACGCAAGAGATACGTTTAGTAAGTTTAGCTAGTTCGTGATTGTCCCTCTCCGTTGTGGCGTTGAATAACAGCGCAGACGCGCTTCAAAAATCAATCAAAAGTAACTGCGACACGTTGCCACCAGAGTAAACACAGCCCTTAAAGCCGGCGTTTTCCACCTCTGAATACGGTCTCAAATCCTGACAAATACAGTTTGGCTAGCTCTCAGTTAGCATTAGCTTGTCTGGGTGGTGACGTTTCAGGTGGGCTCGCAGGTTGGTGGTATTTCCAGAGTACTTCACATTTGTGTGACACAGCTTGCAAACCGCCATACTTTTGTCTATATCTTCGCTTTCCTTTTTCTTTTTAAACCCGAACTGCTTAATGGCAGGAAGAGCACCTCTGTGGGACACGGGGGTTTTGAAGGGAGCTTAGAATATCGATACCCGCGGCTGAAAAATTGATACTCTCTGGGAAATAAAATATCAATTTATATCGCAGAATCGATAAAATCGCCCAGCCCTAATTAAAAGGCTATCATATTAAATAAATATTATAAAACTCCTTCAAAAGGAGACTCAGTCAGGAATGAGACACCCCTGAGAATTCACTTTGTGCATAAAGCTATTAAAGGCTGACCAGTTAATCAGATGTTTGGTCAATCACATCAATTATTGACCATTTTTTATGACTCACATGGGCTAACAAACACCTGAGAATATTTAGCTATTTAGCAGCCAGGCGCATCTGTTCTTAAACATGTGACGCTGCCATTTTTTCTCATTACTCAGTTTAATTCTGACATGTTTTCAGTGAATATTTATTAAAGTTAAGCAAATCTGTCAATCTTTTGTCATTTTTAAACTTGTAAATATCACTGTATGGAGAGGAAAAAGCCCTATTAGCCCTAAAAGCCCTATTAACCCTGAGAATTAACATTTACATGTAGAGCTTTTAAAGATGTGACTACTGCAAGATGTCAATATCTGTGTACTTAGTTGCTGCGGTTACATGATGTTTTTTAATTCGGAATTAATAATTAGGAATTAAATAATTCCGAATTAAACTATTTTCCTTTGAGTTTACATGGAAATAGTAATTCTGAATTGAGGTTTACATGGAAAACACGTTTGTTCAGCTTTATCCAACTCCGCTTTAGGTCTGGGGGTTGGGAAGGGTTCTGATTGGATGGGGAGAAAACAAAGAAAACCAACTTAGCAACAACTCGGTTAGCAACAACATTCCACTTATTTTTGACCTGGGTGGCGTCTCTATCTGCGAAACCTCCTTCATTTAACCTGGCCGCTACAACTTTGAAAAGCTCACAATTTTTATGTTTCCTGCCATCTGTTCTTTTAAAGGAGCAAAAAGCGAAATCATTTCACCGCTAGGTTTGCTGTTGAGCACTGCCTGTAGACCAAAACAAAGTGTGCCATTAGCCACACCTCCCTCTGCCTCTGCTCGCCACCAACCCCCCCCCTCCCCTCCCCCCACACACTCCCCCACTAAACACCCCCGCTCGCTTCGAAGATCTACCTACCACCACCGAGCAAAACATCACCATGGCGAGTAACAAGTAAGTCATTTATAACATTATAATGTTTATACTGGTTTGTCCGTAAATTAATCTTTATGTCACTAATTTAGTGAGTCACCATTAGCATCAAACGTTATCTATTCGCCGCTAATTGCGTTAGCAGACAGTTCAACGTTAGTAACAATATGACGGCAGTGAATAGCTTTCCTGCAAATACAATCTACCGGTAAATTAGCCGCTAATAGCTGAAAAGTAATTTTGTGGATATCGTAATAGTTGCTAAAACTGTCTAAATAAAACAAAAAAGGCAACGGTTGTAGTAGTTTTCACTACTCGTCACTACTCACTGGCTGTCGCGTTTTATAGAGAGGGAGGGGGGAGGAGGCGAAGTTTCACATGAACGCACATGAACGCGCGGCCGGACCGGCTTGTAAACTTGAGGCTGGAGATAAACACAGAGAGCGGGTGTGTGACGTCATCCTATACTCCAGATGAAATTACACCTCTCGTTCTCCATGTAGCGATTTTTTAATTCCTTCAGTCTTAAATAATGGATTTCCACTTATTGCTCCTTTAATTATTTCCAGTTCCTCCAAGCTATTTATTAAATAAATCGTCTCTGCTCTTGAACACCGTTTACTGCGTGCTGCCATTTTAAAACTTTGTTTTGAAAACAAGCCCAGCGCGGAATATAAGCGTCATCGCGACAGACGGGCAAGAGAACTAGCATGAAAGAAAGACGGGAATTAATTTAAAGAGGAATGAGTGTTTACATGACCGCGGAATTATTGAATTCGGAATTAAAATGGGAATAAACCAGCCACTTACTTCGGAATTAAGTTTAATTCGGAATTGACATTTTCATATAGAATTAAGTGTTTACATGGTAACTTTTATTCGGCTTTAACTTTAATTCTGAATTAAAGAGGAATTAAACTTCCCATGTAAACGCACCCAGTGTGTACTTAGAGGAGGGAATATCTCAGCTACTGCCCAGCGTTGAGACACCAGTGTTGTGAACTGGAAAAGCACTGGAGAAAACCAGAAGACATCAAGAGCCAGATTTTTTTTGTTTCTTTTTTTTTTTGCTTTTTTTTAAACCCAGAACCAGGACTAAGAGGTTTGCGCTGGTCACCAAGCTTCACTGGTTTCCAGTGGTTTGCACCCTCGTCGTCTTCATCGGGGTCTCAACCTGACGACACCGGTTTAAAGTTGACATAGTTTGACTTTCCTGACACCTTAATGTCAGTGACAAGTGTTTAAAATCAATCTCAAAATCCTACAGAGATACAAGAAATTCCTGTGGAGGGGGGTGGAGTCTATCGTCTGACTCCACCCATTTTCTGCAGGCTGTGCCTCTGTTAAAACCAGTCAGAATCAGAATCAGAATCAGTTTTTATTGGCCAAGTTTGTGCACACAAACAAGGAATTTGACTCAGGTTACTAAGCTCTCTTTGTACAATTAGAATAAAAATATAACAAATTACTAGCACAATATATACAACAATATATACAACAATATACAGCAATATATACAAGCTAAGAGGCCAACATGTTATTGTGCAATTTTTTGTGCAATTTTTTTTTTTTTGTGCAATTTTTTGTGGTTCTTCTGACACTCTGTGACTGTTAAGAGTTCATCAGAGCGACAGCCTGGGGAAAGAAACTGTCTCTGTGTCATGCAGCTTTGTCAGAAATACAGCAAATCCATGAAGTTGTGACAGTAGGAAGCGCTGCAGATGAGGAGGACGGATAGTTCTGCTCTCATCTGGGTCTGACGGAGACGACCCAAACAACTACGTTACATTTAGTGTTTTTGATCTGGTAGCTTTTTTTTAATCCTTCTAAAAAGCACAGAAAAAAACAGTATTTCTTCACAATATGCTCCCTTTAACAATTTTAGAATATATTGAATTCAATAATCTAAATCACAGAGGTTAGGAGATAAACAGAAGAAAAAGATTTGGGGTTTTTTTGGCCATGAACTTGAATGAAAACGAAGCTACAACCTCTGACGACGTCAGGACACAATTCTGCCAGAGAAAAAAAAGCTTTGGCTCTTTCACGCTTCACAGTTTCCTTTCAGATCTGCAGCTGATGTGGTTAAATCCATCAGCCGCTGGGTCTTTTTTTTCACCAGAGCAGGCTGAGGTGTGAAGGTGTTTCCTTCGCTGCTCCCAGACGAGCGAACCCGAAGATAAAAATCACAGACTGTCGAGAGAATCCTGCTAATTGAAGGGAACGACTCAGATCCCAGCTAGCTGTAACTGCTGCGACGTAACGGCTCCGGTGGCATGACTTTGCTAAATTTAAATCGTTTTCATGCTGAAAATCAACAGGCTGCGTCCCTGCAGACTCCACCGTCGCACAGATTCTAGAAGATTCTTCAGTATTTACCAGCAGCAAAGATTTCTGTGCAGACGAGCTAAAAGACGCCTCAAGTCTGAACCTTGATCTGACAGAACAAGCTTAATGTTTAAAGCACATAAGTCCCAAAAACAGATTCCTTTGAGATTCTAAATCTTATATTAGGGATGCACGATAACTGTTTTTTAAAACCGATACCTATAACCGATAACACACACATATACCTAAGATCATTACATCAATACTATGAACAAAATCAAAAAATAGTTTGGACTTTTTAAATGAACAGATATTTATTTATTTTTCTTAAAGCTATCAAACAAACCTATTTGATATCTCACATTAACTTAAATAAGGTTCATTACTGACTGATATAAAAAATAAAGGCTCCTTGAACTGATGGAAATACATGCATCAGAATTACTAACTGAAAAAGATTAACATTTAAAGGATTTTGGCTTGTGGTTCCATTTAAATTAATACCTTTAATTAAAGTAAATGAGGTTCAGTAGTTTTTATTTTTTATTTTTTAATCTCATGGAAGCTTTAGATGAGAGGAATGAGGGAGAGGGGAGACTGCTGCTGGCTAGCGCGCGTTAGCATTAGCTTCCGTTAGCTCACATTAGCGTGATTTCAAAACTCCATGGAAGCGATTGTTATGTTGTAGGTGGCTGATCAGGTTTTACGTATTAAAGCTTGTGCTTCCCTCCTCGTAGAATTCACTCGGAGGATTCGTCACAAATAACCACCAAACTATCTTCTTCTGAAACTTTAACCAAGTTCCACGCCGCCATGTTTGTTGTGATCAGCGCTGTGCTGCAGGCTGCATTCAAGGTGGAACGTAAATTCCGACGTTCCCTCGTTTGCTAGTCGTTCTTTCAGCCTTTTCTATTTTTTTTTCTTTTTTTATGTGTAACATGTGGGAAAATGCTGCGAATATCAATTCAAGTCAGCAACTACTAAAATTATGACCGAGTTAACGAGTTGTTTTCTGACATGAGGGGGTATTCTTGATTTTCCTGATTGAGTAATCATTTTTCTGATTATGCTGACGTCACTTGAACATAACATTCACTGCCGGTCATTCAAGGCTCAGAGGGAGCGAGACACTGCTGTGTTGACAGAAATATAAATGTTATCGGGGCTATTCGTCGTGATATCGGAGTTATCGGGATGACGTCATAATTTCCTGTTATCGGCCCGATAGTTATCGTGCACCTTCTATCTTATATGCAGGTAAGGTCCAATAAAATATGCCATACGGAGCCATGACACCACACAGATGGATGTCTTTTAAAGTTTCATTCGAGCGTCTCCTAACCTGACAGCACAGACTCCAACCAGAAAAACACACCCAGACGATAGAGACAACCTCAAGACAGCTTCATAAATAAATGTCAAGTGGTGAACTGATCCCAGCATATAAAGAGGTGACCATCCAGCCGCGGCATACAAATCAGCGACGTGTCGAACCTTTGCTGCCTCGGTCAAACCCCCCGGCAGAAATCTGACAGACAGGAAATAAACAGAAGGCAAGAATATTCTGGCGTACTGACAGCTTCACATGTTCACCAGAGAAACCACCTGGCTTGTTACCTGCTCAGAGATCACAGCTTTTATTTCTCTGGATGAATTTCAGCAGGAAGTCAACTCTGTTCGAAGAGGCTTGAGAGGCTGAACAGTGCATAACCTAACCTCTACATCCAGTCATGGAAAAAATTATTAGACCACCATTTTTTCTTCACTTTCTTGTTCATTTTAATACCTGGTACCACTAAACGTCATCATGTGACTAAAACAGACAGAAAAGAAAACACTGAATGCATAAAAGCAGTGTTTTTGGCAGTACAACGCCATAGCTATTGATGTAAAAACTTAAGTGATTTAGGTTATAATCAAGAAAACCATGGAAAATGGTAAGATATCAGCTCTTAAATCAAACTCTTATGAGCAATCTTTGTGGTTATCGTTATGTTTGTCCAAACAAATGTACCTTTAGTTGTACCAGGTATTAAAATGAACAAGAAACTGAAGAAAAAATGGTGGTCTAATAATTTTTTCCATGACTGTAAATGATAAACTGAAGGGAGCCCCGTGGCGCACCTCTGCACAGCCAGAATCAGAACCCAGAATGCATCAGTGCATCAAGTTTTCCGAGTTATCTTCAGCGTTATTCTGATGAATCATCATCTCCAACATGAATTGGAGGGTCAAAAAACATGATAAAAGATTTTTTAGAATGCTGAGAACACTTTTTTTCTAAGATAAGCTCCCTGTGACATCATCACTGTGTGGTCATGTTCTCCAGACAGAACATTTCCTGACCCACTAACATCGTCCGTTCTAGCGAATCTGCTAGGACGTCTTACTTACATTTTGCTTTTGTATTTCACTTTGTTTGTTCCTGGCTTTATACATCAGCTGCGCTGTTTGATATTCTACCAGATCTGGAGTTTTAGTCGGCAGGAGTTTATAAATAACTGGTTGGTCTGGTCCTGGTCCTGGTCTGGTCCAGGAAACCTGCCTTATGGACCGTTCTGATGGCTCTTTTTTGGAGTGTTCATAACGGTCGGAGTGAGGATTTGTAGGTGTTGCCCCAAACGTCCACACAATAATTTAAATACGGCAAAATAAGTGAACAGTATACAATATGTAATACTTTGTTATTCAATAAATATTTAGCTTTACTGAGAACTGAAATACTTGGAGATACTTTAGCTTGAATATAATGGACGTGAGGTTTCCAGCAGATCTTCTGGTCGATCATCACACCCAGAAACATTACTTCATTAACTCTGTCTATATGTGTACCCTCCATCTCCACCTTTAAATCACTGTTCCCTTTACAATTTCCAAACAACATAAACTTTGTTTTGTCCAAATTCAATGATAGCTGATTTATATCAAACCGCTTTTTTAATTTGTTCAATTCTGAGGTGATTTCCTCCATAAGTTGCTGTAAATTCTCCCCATCACAGAAAATATTGGTGTCATCAGCAAACAGAACAAACTTTAATAATTTTGAGACTTTACATATGTCATTTATGTATAAAGAGTTTAGGCACCAATACTGACCCCTGGGGGACACCATAACCAATGTCCAAGTCCAATAGTGGTCAATTTATTTTTATATTTTAATATTTACTTTCAGCTACTTCTATATTTTATAAATTCTTTGTAGAGTGAGTTTTTTTTAAAGGCATTTTGCAATCCCTTTGTGATCCATGGTGTATCTGAATATTTATTTCTTTTATTGTATTTCTTTATGGGACAATTCTTATCATACAATAATTTGAAGGTATATAAAAAAGTTTCATATGCTATCTTGGTTAAATACTGAACCCCAATTCTGTTTAATCAGCTCTTCTTTAAATACATTAATAGTCTCCTCTGTCTTCACTCTCTTGAATTGTTGTCCAATAACCTGTTTATCTTTTTTGTAGTATCCTCAAACCCCCCCTGAAAGGTTTTTATGTTAGACCCTAGTGTTCTATAGATGCAGCTTATGATTACATTCTTTTTCATATACATTTCTACTGTTATACATTCAAATTTAGCATTTGTTAAGGTAATTGAATTTATATCTATCTAGTTCAAAGTCAGCACCCTTCTCAGTACTGATCCATGTTTCAGAGATAGTAACTATAGTGAATGGTTGTTTAAACTGGCTCAGATAATAATTGATTTTGTTCAAATTTTCATACATACCTCAGATGTTGAAATGTATAATAGAGAAATGATTGTCAGCTTGAACTGTCCTGTTGTACTGATCCTCTAGTAATAACAGCAGTTGTCAATGATGTCGTAATAGAAGTTAGAATCCGGATCAATGTCATCCAGGTCCTGGTGTTTGGACTCTAGGATCCGGATCAATGTCATCCAGGTCCTGGTGTTTGGACTCTAGGATCCGGATCAATGTCATCCAGGTCCTGGTGTTTGGACTCTAGGATCCGGATCAATGTCATCCAGGTCCTGGTGTTTGAACTCTAGGATCCGGTTCAATGTCATCCAGGTCCTGGTGTTTGGACTCTAGGATCCGGATCAATGTCATCCAGGTCCTGTTGTTTGGACTCTAGGATCCGGATCAATGTCATCCAGGTCCTGGTGTTTGGACTCTAGGATCCGGATCAATGTCATCCAGGTCCTGATGTTTGAACTCTAGGATCCGGATCAATGTCATCCAGGTCCTGGTGTTTGGACTCTAGGATCCGGATCAATGTCATCCAGGTCCTGGTGTTTAGACTCTAGGATCCGGATCAATGTCATCCAGGTCCTGATGTTTGAATCTAGGATCCGGATCAATGTCATCCAGGTCCTGGTGTTTGAACTCTAGGATCCGGATCAATGTCATCCAGGTCCTGGTGTTTGGACTATAGGATCCGGATCAATGTCATCCAGGTCCTGGTGTTTGAACTATAGGATCCGGATCAATGTCATCCAGGTCCTGGTGTTTGGACTCTAGGATCCGGATCAATGTCATCCAGGTCCTGATGTTTGGACTCTAGGATCCAGATCAATGTCATCCAGGTCCTGATGTTTGGACTCTAGGATCCGGATCAATGTCATCCAGGTCCTGATGTTTGAACTCTAGGATCCGGATCAATGTCATCCAGGTCCTGATGTTTGGACTCTAGGATCCGGATCAATGTCATCCAGGTCCTGGTGTTTGAACTCTAGGATCCGGATCAATGTCATCCAGGTCCTGGTGTTTGGACTCTAGGATCCGGATCAATGTCATCCAGGTCCTGGTGTTTGGACTCTAGGATCCGGATCAATGTCATCCAGGTCCTGATGTTTGGACTCTAGGATCCGGATCAATGTCATCCAGGTCCTGGTGTTTGGACTCTAGGATCCGGATCAATGTCAATCTAGGTCCTGGTGTTTGAACTCTAGGATCCGGATCAATGTCATCAATGTCATCAATGGATCCGGATCAATGTCATCCAGGTCCTGATGTTTGAACTCTAGGATCCGGATCAATGTCATCCAGGTCCTGGTGTTTGAACTCTAGGATCCGGATCAATGTCATCCAGGTCCTGGTGTTTGAACTCTAGGATCCGGATCAATGTCATCCAGGTCCTGGTGTTTGAACTCTAGGATCCGGATCAATGTAATCCAGGTCCTGATGTTTGAACTCTCGGATCTGGATCAATGTCATCCCGATCCTGGTGTTTGAACTCTAGGATCCGGATCAATGTCATCAATGTCATCAATTGATCCGGATCAATGTCATCCAGGTCCTGATGTTTGAACTCTAGGATCCGGATCAATGTCATCCAGGTCCTGGTGTTTGGACTCTAGTATCCGGATCAATGTCATCCAGGTCCTGATGTTTGAACTCTAGGATCCGGATCAATGTCATCCAGGTCCTGATGTTTGAACTCTAGGATCCGGATCAATGTCATCCAGGTCCTGGTGTTTGGACTCTAGTATCCGGATCAATGTCATCCAGGTCCTGGTGTTTGGACTCTAGGATCCGGATCAATGTCATCCAGGTCCTGGTGTTTGGACTCTAGGATTCGGATCAATGTCATCCAGGTCCTGGTGTTTGGACTCTAGGATCCGGATCAATGTCATCCAGGTCCTGGTGTTTGGACTCTAGGATCCGGATCAATGTCATCCAGGTCCTGGTGTTTGGACTCTAGGATCCGGATCAATGTCATCCAGGTCCTGATGTTTGGACTCTAGGATCCGGATCAATGTCATCCAGGTCCTGGTGTTTGAACTCTAGGATCCGGATCAATGTTATCCAGGTCCTGATGTTTGGACTCTAGGATCCGGATCAATGTCATCCAGGTCCTGGTGTTTGAACTCTAGGATCCGGATCAATGTCATCCAGGTCCTGGTGTTTGAACTCTAGGATCCGGATCAATGTCATCCAGGTCCTGGTGTTTGAACTCTCGGATCCGGATCACTGTCATCAATGGATCCGGATCAATGTCATCCAGGTCCTGATGTTTGGACTCTAGGATCTGGATCAATGTCATCCAGGTCCTGGTGTTTGGACTCTAGGATCCGGATCAATGTCATCCAGGTCCTGGTGTTTGGACTCTAGGATCTGGATCAATGTCATCCAGGTCCTGGTGTTTGAACTCTAGGATCCGGATCAATGTCATCCAGGTCCTGGTGTTTGGACTCTAGGATCCGGATCAATGTCATCCAGGTCCTGATGTTTGGACTCTAGGATCCGGATCAATGTCATCCAGGTCCTGATGTTTGAAGTCTAGGATCCGGATCAATGTCATCCAGGTCCTGATGTTTGGACTCTAGGATCCGGATCAATGTCATCCAGGTCCTGGTTTGATCTAGGATCAATGTCATCCAGGTCCTGATGTTTGGACTCTAGGATCCGGATCAATTTCATCCAGGTCCTGGTGTTTGAACTCAGTGTAACATAATTACAAGCTTTTGGAGTCATACTGGGTCTAAAGCGTCAACATGGCTGAAAGTGACCGTAATATCGACACAATCCGGGACTTAAACCAATCCTAGGTCTGTTAGTGGATGTAAAGGGGGTAAACATCCACTGGGGACCAAAACAGCATGAATTGTAGTTTTGAGTTACAACGGAACATTTTTCAACTAAATGGTTTGATGTTAGAAGAGCAATGTCAAAATAAATCGCTGTTTTCAGAGGCTCAAAGAATGTCATTCCACTGAAATGATAGTTTGACGGTGTGAACACGGTCCCTACTGACAAAACCAGGTCTTTTAAAATTTGGATGTGTATAAAAAGCATATAAAAAGCACCGTTTGCACAGTTATCTCTGAGGAGTCGATGCTATCTCGCTGTCAGTCCGTCTGAGTCAATTTTCAGTGTCATGCAAACTGATCTGGCTGTAATGGATCTGTAATGGATCACTCCCCGATCTATGGCGCCTAATGTGATTTTTCTGACGAAAAGAGAAAAATAAAAGTTGAGTGCAGCAGTCTGGACTGCGATTGCTGAGATGGTGACCAATACTGGCAAACATGCAGTGAAGGAGGAACTTGAAAAGCACGGGAGGCTTCCCGACCAACGACGGTCCGACGGAAACAGCGAGTAGATTGATTACTGACGCAGAGAGTTTATGGCCTCTGCTTCCACAGAACTCAATGGATATTTATATATTCAAGACAAGATAGACAAGTGTTGGCAGCAGAGGTCGTGAACGCTCCTCCTCTTGCATCCTTGTACTGTACTTTGCGTAGACATCGGTAGCTGACTTGTATGGACGTAAGGTAAGATAGCAGCAACTGAATGGAGATTCCTGTACAAACAGACCCTTTCATACACATGCACATTTAAAAATAACTTAGTGGGGACTAGAGATGTCCCGATCCAGCATTTTGAACTTCCGATCCGATACCGATATCTGCCGATACCGATACCGGCCTATCTGAGCATGTATTGAAGTTTTAAGTCATTTAACCAACTTACTTTGTTGTCAGACTCATGCTGAATAGGGTTTTACTCCTGATAATAACGAGCCAGCTGAATTAGGTGCATTTGAATAATACACATTGGTTGGTAACGAGAAACTGACCTATTTATTTAACAAATCAACACAAAATAGACAAAATGATAAATAACAAACAGAAATGGCATCAGTAAACCACGGCTTTACAAGCCATAAGTGCAGATAATATTGTTAATTGTATTTAGCAAACACAACCTGAGTTTAACCGTCTATTAACAGCATTAGTACCTGTGCTTTGACACTGTTCAGTGGCAGTTTGTCACGATTCCCAAACGGGGGGGTGGGGGGGTGGAGAGAGAGAGGCAGACAGCAGCCAAGTGATGGCTTCAAACCTAGCGGTTTGAGTGCCAGTGAGTCGCTAAATCACCAGAAAAAGTCGCTAAATTTGTCGCTAGTCGCTTTTTACAAATTAAGTCGCTAGGGGGGTCTGGAAAGTCACTAGATATAGCGACAAAGTCGCTAAGTTGGCAACACTGCACGGACGGACGGTCGGGGGGGGGTGGGGGGTGGAGAGGAGCTCATGTTGTCTCGCGCGGGGGGCGGGGTGTTTGGTTTGTGGCTGTGCACTGTGCGAGAGAGACCTAGCGGTTTGAGTGCCAGTGAGTCGCTAAATCACCAGAAAAAGTCGCTAGATTTGTCGCTAGTTGCTTTTTACAAATTAAGTCGCTAGGGGGGTCTGGAAAGTTGCTAGATATAGCGACAAAGTCGCTAAGTTGGCAACACTGATTGGGAGGGAGATGCTCCTGTGCTGAAGGTGTGCTGGAAAATGCAGACCGGATATTAGGGAAACACAGAGCAAGACCTGGAATGGGTTATCTGAATAATGCGCTGCGCGGTGCGCTGGAAAACCCGGAACGGACTTGGGAAAAAAAATGGATCGGCATTTTTAGGGCTTGCCGATCCGATACCGATCCGCATTTTTTGCTCATATCGGCGGCCGATCCGATCCGAATATCGGATCGGGACACCTCTAGTGGGGACGTTGTCTTTACAGACAAACCATCACTTAAGTGACACAACATTTTTTTAATCTTGTCAGAGGCTTAAAACATAAATTTATTTTAACCCATGTTAAAATCCAGTTTGGAAAACACAATCTGTCCTCAAGCAAAACAGCTTTGATTTCCATCGTGTAGGTTTCACTCTGGAATGTTCCTTTAAGAAAGAGAACAGAAAGTAAAGGTCCTTTTCAAACCTGAAATTGCTGTTGGATATTTTTTTAGTAACTGTGCCCTCCAGTGTTTAACCTCAGTCATGTTTCTCACTTTTCCACTGGGTTTTTTCACCAAAGGGAACGTTCATGATTAAACATTATGATAATCTGCAAAGCAGCAGCTCAGACATGTTGTTTCTTCGGATAACTCAATAGTCTTAAGCCTGCTAAATTCAGGGTGTTCACCAGCGTAATCCAGGAGCTTGGCTAAATCAATAGCCTGTGCAGTACGACATGCCCCCCCAACCGGAGACTCAATTATATCATTCAATACCCTAATCTGCCCTAATGTAGCTATGCTGGGGTTTTTCACACTGATCATCTGACCTCCAAGGATGTGTTTAGAGTCCTGAAAGCCCAAGAAAGGTCTTGTTTTTCTGCAGATTTAAATTGAATAATAGCTCTAGATGAGTGTTTCTCAAGCTTTTTTGAACGAACGCCCCCCCCCGATCCACCATGATGCTCTTAAGAGGCGAAACGTCTTCTAGACAAGTCTAAGTCCAGTTGCCTATGATTCAACTGTTGAACGCCACAGCAGAATCTGTTGAAAACCTGTTTTCCTGGGTAGGCTAACTGAAGACGCCAACAACATCATGCACACTTCACGTGAACAGCGATGAATTAACCAACCAAAACCTGGAACCACTCGTGTGTCTGTCAACCCTTTAGGCGCCGGAGTTTTTTCAAGAAAATATACGATTTTGATATCAAGATTTCAAAAGGCTATAACTTGAAAGCCGTTTGAGATAAAGGTATCCTGTCAATGAGAAAATTGTTCAGTATGTGATGGGAGTGAAATGATTCATATAATTTGCATATTATGACGTCACAAGGTGGCGGCCATATTGGAAAATGTTCAATTTTGACATCAAGGTTTCAAAAGGCTATAACTTTAAAGTTTTTGAGATAAAGACATACTGTAAATGAGAAATATCTTCAGTATGAACCAAAATTTGGAATAGAAGTAGATTTGTCATCTAATTTAATTTTTGGGACATCACCTGCCCAAACCTGCCCGGTAGTCATCAATTTCTGATTTTTCCTCAAACCCCATGCATAATGAAAGCTTTCATTTCAGCAACAATCACATCATAAAATCATGAAATCTGGAGTTTGATTTCAATATTTCCCTTTCAAAGAACTGGTGGACTTTTCTGTTTGTTTGATTGTTGATGAAGCTCCAGAATTCATCATTTGGAAAAGAGATGAAATCAATGGGCTCAGAGTTTGTCTGATCGTCTCCACAAAAAACAACTTTCAACACTCTTCCTTTTTTCCTCAAGAACTCTCAGCCACCACCATCATCCTTATCATCATCATCATCATCACCTGATTTCCGGTGCGCCATTAGCGGTGTGTTTTTTTCCTGCGGCTTCTCCTGCGTTGCCAGGACAACCGCGGTTGTTTTCATCCCCGCTACATTTTTCCATATTTGCGGTGTTATGAGCCCCCCTGACACCTCGACCTGCTTGGCGATTGCAGAATGCTTCCACCCCGACCACACTGAAGTGAAGCAGCTGATATACAATGCGCTGATTGTGGACTATGGTGCGCTGACTCGCCGTCACTACTACCGTTAGTTTCTGCTTCACTGGACAACTGCATGTTTTCATCCTCGGAATCAGAGTTAGCCAGAACCTGCCAAAGTACTTCGTGGATGTTAAACCAACCTCAGCATCATGAGTAAATGAAAAAACACTCTTTCGGTCTGTTCTGCTCTCGCTACGCTCAGCATTTCTACCACTGCTGCACCGCACGTCTCTGTGCCGGAGGGTGTTTTTAAAACTCATTTTACGCTAAAACTTTGAATAGCGCCACCACCAAAAATGGTTCTCAGATTACAGGCGCACATGTACGCCACCTCCTGGTGAGAAGTAGTAACAAGATTCGGCTTCACATTTATAGATACAGCCCGTTTTATTCGCAATATTGCGACTTTGGCGCTTAAAGGGTTAATGTGGTCATTTTCGGAGTAGGCTACTGACAAGGCCTGGCAACATGGAAAAAAAGAAGAAAAAACTATTTCCAAAAGGGAACGACTGCTGCTCTTCATTTTTACTGGGAGCCCTGGTCTTGGTGGGCTGCTGCCAGCTTTTTCACATCTGGACACATCGCCGTGAGCTTCAGCCTAACTGCACCAGAACTCACGAGGTCCAGACGGTTTCGGTATTTTGTCTGCATGTGGAGAGTTTGGCTGAATCCCTGTTCAGTTAGCCGAGTCTTTAGATGTCTTGTCTGGATGTTTTTTAGAAAGATGCTCCTGTAATCGCGACGGCTTCATGGCTTCATTGTAGAACACCTGCTCACATAGCAGCACATCGGGAGATGTACGTTGCTCTGTGATGGAATAAATCCGTAATTAACGTAATTAGCATTGTACTGCCGGCACTTTTTCTTGTTTTCCGCTATTTTTGATTGTACTAGGGATGCACATTTTGGATTTTTTTTATGACCGTTAACTGACGCCCTTTATCGATTAATAACCATTAACCGATAAGTCCGGGAGGGTTGGCTGCGCGCGTTGTCGTGGACGCATACGGACACTTCCCCGTGTTTACTCTCGCATCAATGTGTCGGCGTCAGCTTGTCGCAGAGATGTCACTTTTGATTTATACTAGCGCGGTCTCCGCTATGTTATTCAACGCCACAACGCAAGAGCGACAATCACGAACTAGCTAAACTTACTAAACTTGTCTCTTGTGTTTTTCCACTTCCTCACCGTCTCGGCCGTATCCAGACCCACATTCATCGCTATCTCCCTCCATGAATTACTAGAATATGTGCTGTCTTTGTAGTGTGGAGAACCAGAATCGTACAGATGTGGGTACTTCCTCATTTTTTCGATGACGCGCTCTTTTCTACGCGGATGTAGAATTGACCAATCAGAGGCCTGTTGCACCTGTTGACACGCCCCCATGAGTTGATTGAATTACGTAGCTTAAAAACAAAATTGACCGCAGTATTAATCGGTTAGAGTTACTGTTATCGGTTAACGGTTAAACGGTTAACCATATGCATCCCTAGATTGTACTGTAAATATTTGTGATTAAACGTGATTAAGTAGTCTCCATGGTGTATGTTTTCATTGGTTGTTCAATGAAGCCCGTGAAATGTGCTGGAAAGGGGTTTCGCTGTTTATGGGCGTTACTATGGCGACCGATCCCGCTCGGCTCGTCTGATTGTGACGTAGAGAGAAAAGGAGATTTTACCGGGTCATGGAAGCGGCAGATTCGGGGTTTTGGTCTCAGACAGCAGCTTTATTTTTTGAAAGGAAATCTGAGCACTAGGCTTGGGCGGTATCCAAATTTTGATACCGTCAAACTTCCCTCACGTTTAACCGGGGTATACGGTATTCCCGCGACTATTAAGGCGAACAAACACCACCGGCGGACGCCGCGCGTCAAAACAGCCGTCCCCATTATGTGCGCCGCCACGAGTTTACCTGGAAACAGCAGTTCAGTGCTTCAATATAAAGTTGGCTCAACTACAGTTGTTATTTATTTGTGTATTTCTTGCTTTTCACTGTAGTTTTAACTGTTCCTTCTCCGCTCCAGCTCCTCTCTCTACCTGAAACTGCCTTTATAGTGCGCTGCGCTTTATAGTAAAGTGTCTGATGCGGGACGTTTCACTTCCTATAAATTCTTCAAAATAAAAGTCCAACATTGTTAGTTTCATTAGAAGCTTTTATTTTGAAGAAGCAAACTCAGGAAGTGTTGTTTTCATCGTCAGTACCTTAACGGGACGAGTCAAACCGAGATCAGCTGCGAGCGAACGTGAATAAACGGTAAAATAAAGCAGAACACACAGCGATACAGGAGAGAAACTAAACTTTAAACCACAGAAATCATTCATTGCATTTTTTTATAACGGTATTGAAACTGATACCGCTGCTATTTTTAAATACCGGAAGTATACGGTATTACCGTAATACCGCCCAAGCCTACTGAGCACAACATTTTATTAAAACAATGACGTTTCCAGCCCCACTAAAGGTTCAGAACGCCCCCTAGAGGGCGGTACCGCCCCCGTTCAGAAACCCTACTCTAGATGTTGAATTCTTGCAGTTGTGACATGAGAGTGAAAAGGAAAACGCAGCCTCTCCAGTGTTTGCTGGTGTTCATGGTATAACGGATGAAGTCCTACAGCGTTCAGCATCATGATGCGTCTCAACACCTTTGTCAACCAGCCGGCATTAAGATCCGTTTCTGCTCAGCTGCCTCCTCGGCGGTTGTTTCCAGACAAAAGACGCTGCACCTCTGGCTGCCTTCACAGCTTAGCAGTAGGGATGATTAAGCGATCAGACGCTTTCCTCACCAGACCGCTGTCACTGCTTTAATTCATGCACCAGCGGAGAAGCAAACAAGAGGCAAGACGTAGGATTTCAACAGGTATTCCCTGTTTATCTCACTTCTTTCTGAGTCGTACCCCGGCAACAAAATATCCAATCACGCCTCAGGCTGTTTCCGTGACGTTGCTCGTGGCATCCGAAACTCCGAGCAACGGCAGCCATCTCCCCTGGTGTCAGAAACGTTTCTTCTCTGCCTAAATGGACGACACACCTGGGATGTTCTACGCAGATGTGACTCCACAGAAACATTTTCATTAGATTAGTCTTTAAAAAACAAATAACGATCTGCAAACATTTAAAGGTTGGGTACACGTAAACACGTGGAGCACTTTGGGAAACACTGTGGTGTTTGCGGTGACGCTTTGTGGCTGTTTACGTGACTCTGTTAGCCTCATTAAGAGCCCCCCCCCCCCCCCCCCCCCCCCCCCCCCCAGCCCGTCATTTCACTCCTGATGGCTTCCTTCACTCGGTCATCCTCCAAGCTGCTCCAAGCAAATTTAGTCATATACTAAAGTTTAATTTAATTAGATGTTTCATGTAAACACGTAATCATTGTAGTGCTGGGCGATATGACGATACATATCGTGGGGACGATAGAAAAGTGTGTATCGTGCCATTTCTCTTCTATCGTTTCTATCGTTTCTATCATTTCTAACCTAATTTTATCAATTATTACAGCAAATATCTAATTTAATAACCTGAAACGATAAATTTGATAGAATCATATCTACTTCTTTTATGTTTGCACTTTTGTTCATGGTTAATGCCTTAAACAGAGTTCTCTTCAACCCTGATGTTTACTTTAGACACTTTATATTGGTTTGCAAACTTTGCACTACAAGGTTACAGATTTCAGAAAGTTGAAACATAATTTGTGTTTATTTTTTATAGTTGAACTTTAGTGCAAAAATGTGTTTTTTCTCTCAGAAACTGTTGTGCACTTTAATAAAAATGTGAAAGCTACTGTACCTCTGTAACTACCTGTTTTTGCTGCACTAAAATGTATGTTTGTGACAGTTCAGCTAAATGTCCTTTCAAAATAAAGTTGAAAAGTAAGCAGTGAAATTTTTGTCAAACTTTTCAGAGAATAACTGAAAACATACTTTATTATGGTATATCGTGATATATATCGTTATCGTGATACAAAATAGTCCATATTGTGATATATTATATATGATATATATATGATATATTGTGACAATATTACATTATTACAGTTTTATTATTACTGGTTTTGCACACTGTTTTTAGTCTATTTATTGTTCTGTTTCTGCACACTGTTTTTTTTTTTTTTGTCTATTTATTGCCTATTTAATGTCTATTTAATGTCCTGTCTATTTATGTATATTTTTGTATCTGCTGCAACAAGCCAATTTCCCCTCTGGGATTATTAAAGTATTTTTCAATTCAATTCAATTCAATATGATTTTTTCCATATCGCCCAGCACTAAATCATTGTATTGAATCTTTGCAACCTCAGATGACAAAAACACATAACTCTTTTCACCATGTCATTATCTAATCCACAAAAAATGAAAACTAACCGATGCAGTCCATACAATATAGGTGGCTTTCTTTTCAGTTAAAAAACGCATCATTAACCCCTGAAGGGAAAGTAATTCACCCCCCCGATGCAGATTATCTGCTGAGTCTGTTTGTTACAGCAGCCACTTCCTCTTTCTTTCTTTTTTTTTGTCTAACCTCCCAGAAAACTTACCCCGAAGGCAGGATGTCACGACTCGCAACTACGACTAATGCCCAGCAACAACTGCTTACTCCAAGATCAACGCTGATGTCTTTCCCTCTTGGCATTGTGTTAACACACACCTGTTTGCACCAGCAAACGGCCAAAACATCTGCTTTCATAGAGTTCTGCACAGCTGCAGGTGATTCATCCATCAAGCACCTGGCTGCTACTTACTCTTCTGAATCCTGCTGCAGCACTAAGGGGGTACTTAGTGTTGCCCACATGATTTTTACCTCCGTCTGTCTGTCTGTGTTCAAGATAACTCAAAAAGTTATGGATGGATTTTGATTAAATTTTCAGGAGTTGTCAGAAATGTGAAAAGGAAGAACTGATTACATTTTGGGTGTGATCCGGAAGAAATCCTGGATTCTGGATCACTTTTAAATTTTCGATAACATTGCGGTCAATTGGGCCGAGAATGTTGTTTCTCAGTATCTCCGTTAATTATTGACCAAAACTCATGAAATTTGACTCAGGGATGGACAACGTGAACCTCATTTGATAGCGGTTCCTACTGTCAGTCCATGATTGAAGTTTCATGAGCGAAATTTTAAAGGCTGATCCGTATCTGATCGGATTTTATCGCGATCTGTAAATCGCTACATGGGGGAACTGTTGCTCTGCGCTCTCCGAGTGCTTTTCTAGTTTTTTTTTCTTTTTCATTTTCCTTAAAAATACAACGGAACCGCAATAAAAGTCCTGAACCCGCTGGTATCTCTGGGTACGTTTTTCATCTTCAAACTGCTTCTGTTTGAAGCGTGTGACTAGCTTGTCCGCGATGACTGATGGCGGTCCGTTCGCTCCGAGGCATGATGGGTATCACCCGCGAAGCCATCAGTGGATTTCCCAGAATGCCCGTCGACACCAGAAAGACACCCCTCCTCTGCGTCGCCTTTCATCCATCTGTCATCGCGGTACCGGCTGCCTCCTCGTCGCCCGTCTATTCATCTCTGCTCTTTCAATAACACCCCCCCCCCCCCACGTCTCCCCTTCGTCCCAGTGATGTCACAGTTTCAGACAGACTCTCCAGCCTTGTTTGAAACGATCAAAGGGTGGACGGCGGGGTATTTTCTGAGGCGGCGGGGGAAACGAAGGATCACATGTAGGTTAAAGAACACGCATGGCTGCCTCTGAAACGGCCCGTCGACTGTCAGAGTTCACCTCTGCTGTCGGAGATGAGACGGTTGGCAGCGAACATTTGCACCTGAGGAGGGGGCGGGGTTTCTCTCTGAGCCCGGACCTGGCGCCGTCCCAGGAAAGCAACGGCGGTCGAAGGACTAGACGAAAGGCTGGTCCCTCCCTCACCTCAGAACCCTGCAGCTGATTCTTTTACGACACGATGGCAAAAACAAGACGCAGAAAAACAGAAACTTACCTGACAGACCCAGAAGGCTCTGGTTGTGGATTTAGAGCCTTAAAATAATAAATATGGGCTCAATAAAATATGTTCAAACCCCAACAAGAGCAGCTGAGCAGCTGTGAAGAAAATAAATGACAATAAAGTAACTCTGTAGGGCTTTAAAAGGGGATGTGTGGGGCGTTTTACATCACATGAACCTGAGAAGTGACACGTTTTAACAGATTAAAACTATGAAACAATTAACGTTGTTGCTTTTCATATAAACTAGATTTGGTCTTTAAATCGCTGACGTAACGAGCTTTTAACCCTTAACAGCTCCGTTTAACGGAGTCCAAGGAGACTTTTAGCGCCTGAAGGCTTTTATGCTAATTCTGCTTGAACCAGATCTGGGCGAATAAATGTTTGGATAAAGCTTTAAAATTATCAGATATCTTTAACTTCCCGTCAAAAGCTAAAAACGAGCAAGTAGACCAGGAAATATTAAAACGTAAAGGAATCAAAACTGTAACAAAGATAAAAGATCCTGACAGTTAAAATGGTTTTAGTGCTGATTTTTGTCCTAAATGTGATGAAAATATTTAATTTATGTATAAATGACACATTAGCAATTATAACATTACTGCTGTTTTATAACGCCGCACGTTTTTAATATTTTTAAGTTTTATTCAAGAATATTGATGCTTGTTGGTTTCATGTGACTGTGAACCAGCTGACTGGATCAGACTGGGAGTTCTGGGACTGACTGGGAGTTCTGGGACAGGATGGTAAATAAATCCAATCAGATCTGGGCTTCTAATGATCGCTGATGACCTTCAGATGCTGCTCCAGGACCTGGACCTGGACCTGGACCTGGACCTGGACCTGGACCAGGACCTGGTCCTGGACCTGGACCAGGACCAGGACCAGGACCTGGACCTGGACCAGGACCTGGACCTGGACCTGGACCTGGACCAGGACCAGGACCTGGACCAGGACCTGGACCTGGACCTGGACCTGGACCTGGACCTGGACCTGGACCTGGACCAGGACCTGGACCAGGACCAGGACCTGGACCTGGACCTGGACCTGGACCTGGACCGGACCTGGACCCTGGACCTGGACCGGACCGGACCTGGACCTGACCTGGACCTGGACCTGGACCAACCTGGACCAGGACCAGGACCTGGACCTGGACTGGACTGGACCTGGACGACCTGGACCCAGGACCTGGACCTGGACCTGGACCAGGACCAGGACCTGGACCTGGACCTGGACCTGGACCAGGACCAGGACCTGGACCTGGACCTGGACCAGGACCAGGACCTGGACCTGGACCTGGACCTGGACCTGGACCTGGACCAGGACCAGACCAGGACCTGGACCCTGGACCTGGACCTGGAGGACCGGGACCTGGACCTGGACCTGACCTGGACCTGACCTGGACCTGGACCTGGACCTGGACCAGGACCAGGACCTGGACCTGGACCTGGACCAGGACCAGGACCTGGACCTGGACCTGGACCTGGACCAGGACCTGGACCTGGACCTGGACCTGGACCTGGACCTGGACCTGGACCAGGACCAGGACCAGGACCTGGAAAAGGACCAGGACCAGGACCAGGACCTGGAAAAGGACCTGGACCTGGACCAGGACCAGGACCTGGACCTGGACCTGGACCTGGACCTGGACCTGGACCAGGACCTGGACCTGGACCTGGACCTGGACCTGGACCTGGACCTGGACCAGGACCTGGACCTGGACCTGGACCTGGACCTGGACCTGGACCTGGCCTGGACCAGGACCAGGACCAGGACCGGAAAGGACCCCGGACCAGGACCTGGAAAAGGACCTGGACCTGGACCAGGACAGGACCTGGACCTGGACCTGGACCTGGACAGGACCAGGACTGGACCTGGACCTGGACCTGGACCTGGACCAGGACCTGGACCTGGACCTGCTCGTGTGTCGGTCCAGATGTCTTCCTGCCTCCAGAACCTCTCAGCTTTAACCCGTTCCCCTGTTCTTGTGGCCGTTCACCATCATCTGCAGCCTGACCCCCCCCCCCCCCCCCCCCCCCCATGTAACGGACTTAAATGTCACTAGAATCTAGAAGGTTCCAAGTCTTTATTTCCAGTCTTGCTGAGACGGATCCAGTCTATCGTTTAGTTTAGTTTTATTTTTCTATAATTAGCAGACGGGTCTGACGCCTTTCAGCTCCAAACATTCAACCCACCAGTTTGTTCCACAGCGCCGCTAACATTAAAACCAGTTTGGATTTTTTTGACTCTTTTTGTGTGTTTTTGTTTATCCACTGTTATTTATTTGTTATTTTATTTGTTTTTTCATTCAGGTTGATGCAGACAGACGTAAAGTCTGCTTCATTTTCCTCATATTTTTTTTTAATCCTCTTCTCTGTGTACTTCACCGTTTTCTTCATCTCCCATCATACTGGTCATACTGGTCTGTGTGTTGGATGAGGGGGGGGGGCTCAGAAGGAAACCATTACTGCCGACTGGTTTTGTGGTTTTGTGGGAGGAGGTCTGGGTGTCGGAGGATACCAGTTCACCGTGACTACTGGGATGGTTCTCACCGTGGTTCCACCATCACCAGAACCGGGTCGTTTTAACGCTGTCAGGTGAAACCACTGCTTTAATACCAGTAAAACTTGAGTAATAACGACTGAAGGTCACGTAATAATTAAACCAGATAATTCCAGAGGATTTAAAAGAGGAATATCTGAGAGCTCCATCTGTGAAGGGTTCTCTTTTTTAATTACTGTATGTTAAAACCATTAAATATTCATGATGGGAAAATTCTTATAAATATGAAGTTAATCCGGCAGGTTCCGGTCAAAGTTCGGCTCTTTAAAAGCTTTCCAGAGAGTTTCCAGGTTCCTGAACGTCTCATCCGGAGACGCAGACGAGAAAAACCTTCAGACCGAACTGGGGGTCCAATTTAATCCAATTTAATCCGAAGTAATGACACGTGAGACAAAATGTGACAAAAATAAAAAATAAAAAATAACTATTTACAGAGCTGTGACGTTTTTATTCGTATTTAACCTCAACTGGTGAGAAATAAAATTGGCACGAGCGTCTTCTATGGGAGAAACACGTTCACTTCACGAGCCAGAACCCGAGCGGGTTCTGCTGCCCCCCCGAATCTGACCAGAAACGACACCTGGAACATCTAAAATGTGCCACCGGATGATTCATCCGTTTGATACCGGACAGCCGTTCCCGCGCGTTTCACCTCAGAACCAGCAGAAAGCAAAGATGTAGACAGAAACTAAAGTTCTGGTGAGCCTGAAACAGAGAGGGGGGGGGGGGGGGGGGGGGGGGGAGATAAACGGACTTCATCTGGAACCGAATTTACCTGGAGCGGGTCAGCGGTCCCTCTGCGGCTGGTCCGCGGACGGCGCGCGCGCTGCGTTCATTCACGGGTCCAGAAGGAATAAGTCCAGGGATAAGTCCACAAACCGAACCATCGAGCTCCGGACCAGAGTCTGGACTGAGGATGAGCAGAATAAACCCAAAGCCTCCGGAATGAAGAGGAGACAGAACCTTCAAAGAGGACTTCTGGAGATCCGAGCTGCGCTCGCGGCGCGTAAAAGCGGATCCAGAACCGCCGGCTGTTCTGCTGCTGCGGTCCACTCACATGGTTCCGGGATTCAACTTTACTCCTGCTCTCAACGCAGCTCCCCTTTTTAGTTCAGTTCTCACTTTGTTTGTTTAAAATACCACAAATCCTTCCTTTTGTCTAAAAAAAAAAAAGTTACTCTCCAAAGGTGGAACCGTCCCCGCGCGCGCGTTCCTCGCTCCTCCAGGTGGATGTGATGCTCTCAGAGAGCTGAGGATCAAAGAGGGCTCGCGGGAACCGCCGTCTCCGGCTCGCGCCTCAGTGTCCGTGTCCGTGCTTGCGTCCGCGCGCGGTGACAGCAACACTCCTTATTTGGAAGCCCGGGGCTCGCGCTGCCGTCAAAGCCGCCCAAACTGCACCGGCGCGACTTTCGGGAGGAGGTTTCAAAATAAAAGAGTTAGGAAAGAAAAATCATTGGAAATAAAAAAATATTTCAGAATAAATCTGTGACTGGGGGAAACGACAGTCGTGCGCGTGAACGAATTCCTGATTAAAAGAGAAAAAAAAGCTTCGTCACAACAGTCAAATAAATTTACACACACACACACACACACACACATATATATATATATATATATATATATATATATATATATATATATATGAAAAAAAATGCAAAAAGATAAGAAATAAAAAGTGAGATAAAATAAAATTAAAATAAAAAAAATCACATAATTGCTTTTATTTTGTTATTATTATCATTGTTGTTGTTATTAGTATTATAATAATAATTATTGTTGTTGTTCGATTTGATATCATTTATATTTTATATCAATTTATTGGGAATATAATGTATAATATTATTTCAATTATTCTCATGAGTGTTTAAAAATCATAAAAAAAATATAACACCTACTTCTGTTTTGATGTGTCTTTGTTTGCAGTTTACGTCAGATATGTGCTCTGTGTTCTCTTGTCTTAATCATCAAATCTAATCTTTTTACACAGTTATATTGTTATAGTCTCCAAAAAATATTTTTCATGTCTTTCGTATCAAAGCAATGACAGCATTTAATCTCTGCAGTAATTCAACTTTATTATGAAGGCTATCCTCAAGGGAATGCTCTTATTTTGAAGGCGGGTCGCCCGTTTTCCTGTTTGACTCCACCTTTACTTTGTTGAAAGCTTCAGGGGGCCTCTGAGCTGAAACTTCACCCATCAGCCCCCTCTTCTGGAGTCAAACCTCTTCACTTTGATCTGCATTAATGTTGCATCACCGACATCACTCACATAAGAAGGGAATTTTTCTTTTTTCTTTTTTTTCTTTACATGTTAGTGGGTTTTAACAGCTGATTTTTTTTTGTACTTCACTTTGGTCTGATTGTCAAACAGGCCAAAAAAAAAAAAAAGAGTAAAAAAAGACTATTATTTCCTGTCGGGGGACATGTTTCTCTGATAAGTCTAAATGTATCAGGGGCACGAGATTAAAATGTTAATGTCAAGATGACTGAACAATGTAACACAATTTCTTTCAAATTTGATTCAAACCGCATAGAGATGGTTTTTAAATGTGTTTTCAAGATGTGTCTACAACAGAACTACATCAAGAAGTAAGAGGAATTGTTCAAAAACAGCTATTGCTCCAGTGTGCTACCTTCAGACAGCTAATTTGTTGCTATCGCTCTTAGCCGTTAGCTGGTAGGTGTCGTCAGAATTCCTCCCCGATTCTCCGATATCACAAACTCTTTAGTGACATCACCTGAATGTTTTCCGTGCTTTTGGATCACCAATTCAGAAAAGGGCTATTGGTTGTGGATAAAATAAAAAAAAACCTTTGGCTATTTGGAATTAACTCTGCTACCATTAAGGAGCTATTTTAGCTTCGTTTAGCTCATGCTACCCACTGGCGCTAACTAATGTCACTCTACATTCATTCTGATCACAACTGAGCCACTTTCAACCTCGTACCCTTCAAGGCCAATGCAGAGCTGCAGGTGTCTTTCATAATCAATAATCAACAGAAAAATAAGCCCTAGTATTGTTAAAATAATAATAATGATGTTCTCTTGGGTTAATTGGTGACAGCTAGTCAATTGATACTATACGCTGCAAACCAACTATACTTCAAAAGATCAATATGCATACATTTTTTGATTAATATATTTTTTAACCCCTGTACAGTTTCAGTTGTCATAAATGTGAAATCTAACTATGGAGACCAAAAAAAAAAAAAAAAACAGTTTAAATATATTTATTTCTACTGTAAAGTTGGACACAAGTCTCCATTTTTCAATGGAGATTGACTCACTTTTGTGACCTAGTGGTCATATGAGGAACTGCACATTTCGGCTGTAGCCCCGTAAAAACAACACTACTAGTGTTGTTACAGTGTTTGTGTGCTTGTGTGTAGCAGTGTTACAATACTACACACAAGCACACCTTAACTGACTAAAGCGTAATACAAACAAAAATAAATACATATGAACCAAAAAATCATAAAGACTTAGACAAGCAATAAATATGAGGTAAAATAACAAATAAAAAAAGAATTACTGTATTGGCCCGAATACAGGATGACTCTGATTATAAGACGAGCCCTAGTTTTCAAATATCATTTTGGGAAAATAAAAATATGTTGAAGACAATGAGGCTATTCATAAAAAAAAAAAATGTTTTATTGTACAATTTAATATAGAAAAACTCACACAGAGATAACATTCTGCTGGATTATTAAAAATTTTAATGATTTCATCTTTTTCAGGTACTGTGGTACCATACTTAAGGTAAGGTACATGCCAGGTTTTAATGTTATTGAAGATCAAGGTATAGTACTATTTAATAAACTGATGTTTATTATGTTAATAAACATCAGATCTGCTCCGTGCGTTCACTGTGATGCTCCATTCGCTTACTGGTTACTTCAGTGTGGCTCCATCTAGTGGCCCAAATGGGTAATGACACTAGAAAAGTCTAGTCCTCGATTATAAGACGACCCCAGTTTTTGAGAATATGATTTCTAGAATAAAATATAGTCTTATATTCCAGCCAATACGGCATACACAATAAAATAAACTGTACACAAAAAGCAGATGTAGCATCAATCTATCACTAAGAATTCTGTGTACTTATATTATGACTAAAACAATACATCGTTAGCTGATGCTTATAGCAGATGATTATATAGACAGGTGTAGGCAGCACCGCTGAGGTGGTCAGGTCAGGCTGCAGGTTAGCATGCTAGCTGACATCACAGAGGTGGAACTGCTGCTCAGGGTTAGGGTTAGGGTCAGAGTTAGGGTTAGGGGTTAGGGGTTAGGGTTAGGGGTCAGGGTTAGGGTCAGAGTTAGGGTTAGGGGTTAAGGTTAGGGTTAGGGGTTAGGGGTTAGGGTTAGCTCTGGAAGCTCCAGCTAGCTGTTCAGCAGAGATTAAAAATAATCAATGATCTGGGAAGCTATGATGTCAAATGGGGGAAATCCTTAAGTTCTGTGGGCCACAACCTTGTAATCAAAATCATTTCCCAAAATTTAGATTTTCATTTACAGTAGAAGACCCTTGATTTATATTGTTTACTTCAACCTTTGAGTTGTTCAGCCACTTTTCACGATGCCGGTTACTATATTTACTTTAATAGTGACAACAAAGCTGATACTCAGGAGTTTATCAGTGTGTATCCTTTTATTTCAAACAATACCACTGGCCCCAAACACATAAAAGCTCACACAGCTAACCTGTTCTTTACGGTCCCATATGTGAAAGCATAACTGCTTATTTTTCAAGCAATATGCTCCTCTATCTGATCAACCCAACACAATATAGATAAACAAATGGTTACATTTAAATGTACATATAGCTAAAATGTTACTACATCGACATGATCTTGCCATCATGTCATGCCATGTCTCAAATCTCGTATCATATTATTCCTGCTACACGTGATTTACCTACATTTCTGAGTTCATTAACAAAAATCAGAGCAATTCTGTGTACTTATTTACCTCAAATAAAAAGTAATGATTTCAAATTAGCACCCTCTGAAAATGTTCTTCTTAACGAAACGTATGAATGTTTTTTGGTTTGTTTGTTTGTTTGTTTGTTAGAGACATTTTTCCTTAAACACCTGGTCACATTTACTGCTGTGAGTTTAGTGTTTATGTCCTTCATAAGGATTCAGATGTAGAAGATGTGACTCATCAGCTGAAGTCTAACAACTGTTCAGATCTGTATTTAACTGTGTAGAGAAGACTTCTATTATCATTATTAACTGCTCCACAGATTCATCTTCACTGTAATCAAACCTCAACTGACATCCACTGGTTATCAATAATTAGAGAGGCACTTTGATTCTGTATTTTATCAAAAAATACTAGCCTTTATTAACCGGAGGACAAATACAGTCATGGAAAAAATTTTAAACCACCCTTGTTTTCTTCAGTTTCTTGTTCATTTTAATGCCTGGTACAACTAAAGGTACATTTGTTTGGACAAACATAACGATAACCACAAAGATTGTTCATAAGAGTTTTATTTAATAGCTGATATCTTACCATTTTCCATGGTTTTTCTGATTATAACCTAAATCACTTAAGTTTTACATCAATAGCTATGGCGTTTGTACTGCCAAAAACACTGCTTTTAGCATTCAGTGTTTTCTTTTCTGTCTGTTTGTCACATGATGACGTTTAGTGGTACCAGGTATTAAAATGAACAAGAAAGTGAAGAAAAAATGGTGGTCTAATCATTTTTTCCATGACTGTATGTTTGAAGATTTAATATACTCCAATCAGGTTTCAGATCAGCTGATTTGATGACGCCTGATCCTAACGTTGCCATTGGTCATGACGTTTTAACCAATTTAAATTTAATTTAAAACAGCCTTCTTAAACTTGAGTGTTTGCTGGAAAATTTCAGCTAAAAAATAACCTGGAAACATTATATTATTTAATGCTGAGCAGGCTTTTACTCCGTTTTCTTTAAAGCGTGAACGAAGCAGCCGGTGTCTGGAGCTATCAGAGCCCCCTCTCCACTGAGTTCTCCTGGGAACACGATCAAATGCCTTCTTTAAGTCCACAAAGCACATCTGGACCAGCTGTGCCAGCTCCCACGCCCACTTCAGGTCTCCAGTGAGGGTAACGTCAGATTCCTGTCGTCCGTGGGCTTCCTCTGCTGAGGACATGTTGGTAGGATCAAAGTCCTCATTCCACCACCTGTGAAGGTCAACAGCCCCCCCTCCCTCACTATGTGCAGTGTCCACTGTACACTGTTTAACTAGAACATGAAATTAAATTCCCTCTTGATTTCATACTTGCCTCATTAGGAGATTGCAAAGCTTTGAATATGCAAATTGAATATGTTTCCTCCCACAATGCATTGCTGTAACTCAACCAGCGGCGGGATCATTGCATCAATATCCTCGTGTGTTTATGTTCGCTGACCTCACGACGAAGTGTTGACAATCTAATGACTGATTGGTTAACTGGAAGGTTAGTTGGTTCACTGGCTGGTTGAGTAACTCATTTAATGATTCATTTATTGAATCACTTTCCGAATTAAACTATTTTCCTTCGAGTTTACATGGAAATAGTAATTCCAAATCGAGGTTTACATGGAAAACACGTTTGTTCGGCTTTATCCAATTCAGCTTAAGGTCTGGGGGTTGGGAAGGGTTCTGATTGGAGGGGGGGGGGGGGGGGGGGGGGGGGGGGACGTCTTTATGTCTACCGGAAGAAAACAAACTTAGCAACAACTCGTTTTAGCAACAACATTCCACTTATTTTTTGACCTGGGTGGCGTCTCTATCTGTGAAACCTCCTTCATTTAACCTGGCCGCTTTGAAAAGCTCACAATTTTTATGTTTCCTGCCATCTGTTCTTTTAATTATTTCCAGTTCCTCCAAGCTCTTTATTAAATAAATCGTCTCTGCTCTTGAACACCGTTTACTGCGTGCTGCCATCTTGAAACTTTGTTTTGAAAACAAGCCCAACGCGGAATATAAGCGTCATCACAACAGACGGGCAAGAACTAGCATGCGCAGAAAGACGGGAATTAATTTAAACAGGAATGAGTGTTTACATGACCGCAGAATTACTTAATTAGGATTTAAAATCAGAATAAACCAGCCACTTACTTCGGAATTTAGTTTAATTCAGAATTAACATTTTCATATGGAATTAGGTGTTTACATGGTAACTTTTATTCGGATTAACATTTAGATTTAGATTTAATATTTAGATTTAACATTTAACATTTATATTTAGATTTATCATTTAAATTTAGATTTATTTAATATTTAGATTTAACATTTAAATTTAGATTTAACATTTTTAGATTTAGATTTAATATTTAGATTTAACATTTAATATTTAGATATAGATTTAACGTTTAGATTTAGCATTTAAATTTAGATTTAACATTTAGATTTAGATTTAATATTTAGATTTAACATTTAACATTTAACATTAGACATGATTTAACATTTAGATTTAGATTTAATTTAATATTTAGATTTAGATTTAGATTTAGATTTTTAACATTTAGATTTAACATTTAGATTTAGATTTCATTTAGATTAGATTAACATTTAGATTAATTCGACATTTAAATTTAACATTTGACATTTAGATTTAGATTAAACATTTAACATTTAGATTTAGATTTAGCATTTAGATTTAACATTTGACATTTAGATTTAGATTTAACATTTAGATTGAGATTTAATATTTAGATTTTTTAACATTTGACATATAGATTTAACATTTCATTTTCGTTCACATATAACCAAATTTTTAAATAATTTATGTCTCAAATGTGTGTAAAATGAGCTAAATATTGAAAATATATCAGTTTGAAAACTGTAATCAAGTTTTTACATTCAGCATCCCATACTGGTCTCTTCTCTTCCAGGTACAATAATTACCCCTTTGAAATAACCAAAATACACATGCACACACACAAACACACACACACACACACACCCATATGTGTGCATGTAAATATATGTGTGTGTGTTTGTGTGTGTGTGTGTGTGTGTGTGTGTGTGAGTTGTGGAAAAAAATAATCCACCTATATTTGCTTATAACCATCAGGTGACCATAATAATGTCAGTAATTGCTTCGCTCATTCTTTTATTCAAAAGACCTTTAAGTCAGAGGAGTAACTGTAACAAAAATCAATTTCCCCTCAGGGATCAATAAAATTTCTAATTCTGACTCCGACTCTGATTCTGATTGTCGTCCCATGGAGAGACTCGAGTTACATTGCTCTTCTTGGACAAACACCAGTGATCATCTTTTCTGCTCGTCCCCCCCCCCAGTTTAATGATGAGGCTCCGCCCCCCCCTCCGACAGCCCGCCACACATGCACTAATCAATGAAGTCGGCATGAAGACGCCACGTTTGAAACCACAGAGAAACAGTTTTCCTCCGTTCCAGCCATTGTCTCCAGTCCAGTCAGCGATAATCTGGGATGTACTGGTTTTCAGAAAGCTTTTGTGCTGGAATCCACCTCAGCTATCTGGCAGAACGAGAGCAGCTGTGTTCACAGACGAAAAAAAAAAACAAGAATATTTCACAGTGACACAGAAGAATTAATGATCGCTACCTTTCCAAGAATTAATTAAGATTTGACATGAATGAATATTGCTTATTTAACATTGTGTGAAGTAGAATAAAAGCTGCGGTAAAATGTTTCCTATTATCCTATTTTTCAGCTATAATGAAGCTGTAATTTGGAGCACATTGCTGTTAATTGCCTTCATCCCTCATGTTGTGACATGATTTTATGACCTCATTGTGGTGATGTTGTAATGTTTTTGCATCCGTGGACAGATTATTTATTTCACACTGTGGTAAGAAAAAGGTCAGTTTTTATATTGTTCATGTCTTCATGTACATTACACACATCCCAGGAGCCTGGTCCAGTCCATTTCATTTCCTTCCTGAGAAATATCAGTACCTTAAACTCAGTCAGGTAAAAATAAAAGATAAAACAAAAGGTGGGTGTTCACGAAGAGGTATTTTTCTAAAGTGTAATGAAATCTCTTTGGTTTAAACCTACTGACAGTTTCTAAATGCAGAATTGAGTTTGTCAGTGGGAAAATAAATTCATGGATCCAGCAGTGAAACATTTATGGCGACTAAATTCTTCCAGAAAGTTACTATTATTGAATGACTCCTATTGAAACGTCATCCACTGGTTCCAGTGTCACTGCTCATGCTGGGAGCGCTGGTACAGAGAGGAGGAAGTTTCATGTTTTTATGTCATTCTTACAGTCTCTGAATGTGCCTGAAGGCAGGTATTTGGGCCTCATATCTCCAGGTAACCTCTGAACGACTGGGTTTGCGGACTGAGAAAGTGCAGAACTTTCACCGTGTGCTGATGAATGTCGCATTTTTAGCCCCAGAAGCTAACCAAACCAGTGCTAGCAAGCGTTGGCTCCAAGACAGAGGACCATGGGTGGTCAGAGGCAGACCAGCTTCTGTTCTGGCTGCTACTTGTTCGGCGTCGCTAAAGAGGGATCCATGTGACTGGTTTGACACGATGTGATTGGTTTTATGCACTATGCCATCTATGAGGCTGGGGGGTTAGGCGACATGGAGAGAAACGTTCAGTCATTTTAGCAAATACCCTATTTTCCACACTATAAGACGCACTTAGCAGCGGAACA